>JAHDVE020010070.1:0-80296 GCA_022606495.2 Halesus radiatus | reverse complement strand
CGCCGACGAGACTGCCCGGCATACCAGAGAGTGGGTCCAGCAGGGCGAGGACCCTACCGTGGCACGGATCGGCGCTATGATTGCCGAGGCGATCCGATCGACACGCGTACCAGAGAGCCCCCGCCCGTCCGTCGAGGAGGATGTCCGGATGACTGCCCTCATTGCTCGACAATCTACAGCCAAGGACCTCCCCACGTTCTCCGGGGACCCCCTCAAGTGGCCTGCCTGGATAGCGCAGTACCACCAGTCGACCAACACCTGCAGGCTGACACCCAGCGAGAACCTCATCAGACTGCAGCGCGCGCTGAAAGGCAGGGCCCGGGAGGCTGTCTACTCCCTCCTGCTGGATCCCGAACAGGTCCCAGAGATCCTGGCCACCCTCGAGACGCGGTACGGTGGCTCAGGATCCATCGCCAACCTTATGCTAAATAAAGTGAAGAAGCTGCCGCACCTGTCAGCGGAAGCTTCACTCGAGGAGATCGCCGACTTCTCTGGGACGGTCCAGAACTTGGTGGCCTCCCTGCGAGACTTGAGGACGGAGGGCTACCTCACCAACCCCGCCCTACTAGCCGACGTCACCGCCAAGATGCCCTGCACCCTGAGGATGTCTTGGCTGCTCGAGGTGCGCCAGCTAGGCCAATCCACCCCGGCCACACTACTGCAGCTCTCAATGTTCCTGCGAAGCGTCGCGAAAGTGATCCCGATTAGCGGCATGCTCGACCCGGTTCGACCGAATCGAGGGCGCCGCGAACAAGTGTTAGTGAACGCGGCGGCCGCGCCCCCGACGAGCGCGGCTACGCCCGGACCCAGGAAGCGTGCCGCGACCGACTCTGCCCACCGGTCTTCAGCCGGGAAAAGGGCGACAGTGCGAAGTGACAATTGTGCGCAGTGCAATAAATTCCACGCCATTCGGGATTGTGCGGTATTCGCCGGGAAATCTGTCGCCCTCCGCTGGGAGACCGTGCGCGCAAGTAACCTGTGCCGAAAGTGCCTCGGTCGACACCACTCGAGGGAGTGCAAAGTGAAAGTGTGGTGCGGGGTGGGGGAGTGCCGGCATCCCCACCATCGGTTGCTCCATGAAGTGCGAAAAACGGAGCCGGTCGTGGGCGACGTGAACTTATGACGCCGAAATACAGACGATAGCGTACTGCTGAAAATTGTGCCAGTTGTGCTTCGCGGGTCCGCAGGGAGTGAAGTGTCAGTGTTCGCGCTGTTAGATGAGGGCTCTACCGTGACCCTTGTCGACGCCGAGATCGCGATGTTGACCGGTGCAAGCGGTCCGGTCCGTGCCGTACGGCTTCACGGAGCAAAGGGCATGTGCACCTCCGACGCCCGCTCCCGACGCGTGAAGCTGACCATCAGAGGCGCCGGGTTGAACACGACCTTCTCCATCACCGCGAGCACCATAGCCGAGCTGAACCTGCCGGAGCAGCAAGTGCCAGGACGACGCATCACCCCGAAGCTCTTGATCGGGCAAGACAACGCCCACCTGATTGTATCAAGAGAGGTCCGTGAGGACAACACTACGCGAATAGTGTCGCGGACCGCTTTAGGGTGGATCGCTCACGGGGGAACAACCCCTGGCGCTGACGACCCAGCCACTACTCTGGCCCTGCAAGCAGAGACCGCCGCGGACGCCCGCTTGAGGGAGTTGGTGAGGACAAACTTCGCCATCGACTCCCTCGGCGTTACATCAGCAGCTCGGGTCAATGCTCAAGACGCAAGGGCACTAGCGATGATGGGAGAGACCACCCGCCCCCTCGCTACCGGGAGGTGGGAAACCGGACTCCTGTGGAAAGACCCGACAACCGTGCTACCCGACAACCGGCAGTGCGCACTGAAGCGGCTACAATCTCTCGACAAGAAGCTGGCGGCGGACCCCACCCTGGCGGCCGCGTACGCCGACAAGATGTCACAACTTGTCGCCAAAGGCTACGCCAGGAAGCTTTCAACCCACGAGGCATCATTACCTGCCCCGCGAAAGTGGTACCTTCCTCACTTCGCGGTGACAAATCCCAACAAGCCGGGGAAAATCAGAATCGTCTTTGATGCCGCCAGCCGATGCCGAGGGACGTCTCTGAATGACCAGCTGATGACCGGCCCTGACTTGCTGTCCTCACTCCTGGGGAACCTCCTTCGCTTCCGAGAGGGAAATGTGGCCATCGCTGCAGATATACAAGAGATGTTCCTGCGCATCCACATCAGGAGAGAGGACCAGCCCTCCCAGCTGTACCTTTGGAGGTCGCCTGGCACACGGGACCCAGAGACGTACCAGTTGACATCTATGATGTTCGGGGCGACGTGTTCCCCCAGCAGTGCCCAGTACGTGCGAGACAGAGTGGCCGGGCACTACGAAACCGAGCACCCCGCCGCCGCAGCAGCCGTTCGTTCCAAATTCTATATGGACGACTATTTGGACGCCGTGGATAACGTACACGAGGCTGCCGCACTGGTCCAGAGCGTGAAGACCCTCCTTGCAAAGGGAGGGTTCAACCTGACCAACTGGGCCTCCAACAGCCCGGCCGCTATAGCACAGATTCTCCCCGGTGAACGAGCAACCGCCGCAGTGCAGATCAACAGCGGAACCACGGGGACGGAGCGCGTACTGGGACTGATCTGGGACCCGTCGACTGACCGATTTCTTTACACCTTTCTCGACGCGGTCAGCCCCCAAGAAGCCACACGGCCTACGAAGAGGCAGCTCCTATCCATCATCATGAAAATCTTTGACCCGGTGGGTTTCGTCGCCTGCCTCACTATACGGTCGAAGATTTTACTACAAACCGTGTGGCGCTCGAGCATCAGCTGGGACGACCCCATCGCCCCTGAGCATGCCGAGCGATGGAGGGACTGGATGAGTCTGCTGAGGGAAAGCAGCGTGTCCATCCCGAGACGGTCACTCCGACACAAGCTGAGCAACGTTACACTGCACCTCTTCAGTGACGCGTCCGAACAAGCCTGCTGCGCCGTCGCCTACTTCGTTGAGGAAGTGCAAGGCGCGCCGCGAGCCACCTTCATCGCAAGCAAGTGCAAGGTGGCGCCACTCAAACCGCTATCAATTCCCCGCCTCGAGCTGCAGGCCGCGCTCATGGCGGCTAGACTGGCCAAGACTATTAAATCTGAAAGTCAGGCACGAATATGCAGAACCGTCTTCTGGACCGACTCGACCACAGTGCTGTGTTGGCTACGCACCGACCCACGGGCATACTCCACCTTTGTGGCGAATCGGTTGGGCGAGATCGACGAACTCACCAACATAGCTGACTGGAGGTGGGTTCCAACCAAACAAAACCCCGCTGACATCGGCACCCGAGACTTGGCACTACCCGACCTGTCCCTGCAAGGAGAATGGTTCTGCGGACCTGCTTTCATCACGAAACCTGACGAGGACTGGCCCGAAGAGCGCGCCCTCACCACGAAGCCCGATGACTCGATCCTGGAGACTAGGCCCCAATATGTCGGCCTCATATCCACGGCCGGGGAGGCCCTGCCCGCTATCGAGAGGTTTTCCTCATGGTACCGCCTCATCCGCGCCACAGCATGGATACTGCGCTTCATAAGGCGTTGCCGGATGGGGTCGGGCCGACCTACCGAAGGCCCGCTACGAGCCGAGGAGCTCAAGGAGGCTGAACGCAGATGGGTGATCAGGTCCCAAGAGAATGCCTTCACCCCCGATCTTCACAACATACAGCACGGCCAGGCGCTGCCCGCCGCTAGCCGCCTAAACAGCCTGACGCCTTTCCTCGGCCCAGACGGAGTCATGCGGATGCGCTCCCGTTTGCAAGCAGTAACCGGAGCCACGAGCATAGCCAAGACTCCGATCATCCTGGATGGCGATGACCCTTATACTCGGCTGCTGATCCGACACTACCACCAGAAGGCGGACCACCCGAGCACCGAGAAGACCATCGCAGAGGTACGGGGCAGCTTCTTCGTACTGCGGCTACGTACCACTAGCAGGAAGATCGCCCACGACTGCCCAACGTGCCGAATGCGGAAGAGCAAGCCCGTCCCACCCATTATGGGAGCGCTCCCAGAAGCTCGCCTGACGCACCATGTCCGCCCGTTCACACACTGCGGACTGGACTACTTCGGCCCTATGGAGGTCACGATTGGCAGACGCCGAGAAAAGCGCTACGGGGCCATATTTACGTGCCTCTCCACTCGCGCCATACACCTAGAACTGGCTGCGTCGCTGAGTGCTGACTCGGCCATCATGGCCCTGCAACGGATGGCGGCCCGCCGAGGACAACCAGCAGTGATGTACTCCGACAACGGTACCAACTTTCATGGAGCAAACAATGAAATCCGAGATGCCGTGGAGTCGCTCAGCCAGGACGCAAGGATGCAGGATACCCTAGCCATACAGGGTATCGAGTGGCGCTTTATCCCACCTCTGAGTCCCCATATGGGGGGAGCCTGGGAAAGGCTAGTACGTTCAGTGAAGCGAGCCCTAGGAGCTACACTGAAAGAAAGAGCCCCGAGAGAGGAGACACTTCTTACGGCGCTTGCAGAAGCCGAGTTCGTGGTCAACAACCGACCCCTGACCCACGTCTCGGTTGATCCGAGAGACGAGGAGCCCTTGACCCCCAACCACTTTCTAATGGGGTCAGCGGGGTCAGCGGGAAAACGCCCTCACCTGTCACTATATGACAAAAAGGAGGAGGAGGTATGCCTCCGCCGCCAGTGGCGCATAAGCCAACAGCTAGCAGACATGTTCTGGAGGCGGTGGCTTCGTGAATACCTCCCCACCATGGCCGCCCGGCAGAAATGGCACCACCGGGCCGACCCCATCAAAAAGCACGACTTGGTGGTCATCATGGACCCCGCTCTACCCCGAAACAGCTGGCCACGCGGACGTGTAATCGACGCTAAGCCCGCCGCTGACGGACAAG
Source organism: Halesus radiatus (assembly GCA_022606495.2). Lineage (NCBI taxonomy): Eukaryota > Metazoa > Arthropoda > Insecta > Trichoptera > Limnephilidae > Halesus > Halesus radiatus. The sequence goes on along the minus strand of JAHDVE020010070.1, from coordinate 75,401 downwards.
TAAGAATTGTCCGCATACAAACAGCCACCGGCATCTACGTGCGCCCAGCGGTCAAAGTCGCGGTCATACTCCCGGCACCGACGCTCGCACCAGCTTCATCACCCGCATCAGCTTCAACACCCGCATCCGCTGCAACACCCGCATCCGCTGCGACACCCGCATCCGCTGCAACACCCGCATCCGCTGCGACACCCGCATCCGCTGCAACACCCGCATCCGCTGCAACACCCGCATCCGCTGCGACACCCGCATCCGCTGCGACACCCGCATCCGCTGCACCACCAGTACCAGCTTTGACGCCCGCACCGACCCACGCCAGCCCAAGGGTGCCGATGAGGACCGCCCTCCGACGGCCCAGAGGGACTGGCCGGCGAGGTCACCGCCGGAGTACACGTCTTCACAGCTAGGCACAGACGTTACTGCACCGAGGGGAGAATATACCAGACGTGACTATCAAAGTTTGTAATACCCTCCATTTGCATAACATCAACCAGTACATAACTCAGTAGGTGGTACGACTAGATACGAAATCAACTACTGAGTTCGTGCAGTTTCGAACGAGAGACGACTCGATACGTTCTCGATCGAGCTGGCATGTAGTACTGATCAGGCTCATAACAGACGACCTGACCACAAACGAGAGAGAGAGAGAGAAGCGACTAGATACGCGTCTCTGTCTTGTTTGTTTGTCTGCACAAATAATTAATTGTGCAACGCCCGACTTTAATTTTAACCTGATAGAAGCGACTAGATACGCATCCCTATCTTGTTATGTTTGCACAAAAGAGGATTTGTGCAAACGCCCCATTTCAGTACATATTGGCTTTCGACAAGCGGAGGTCCGGGGTTTTCGAAGAAGTGATGATGACAGTGCACGTCATCGTTTTCTTTTTCCTACGCCCCTGAACCTCGTTTTCGTCCCGAGACGCTACTGGGTGCTAACGGGACATTTCTCCGACCCCCGCCACCCCTACGGTCGCTCCCGGCGACGGTCCCAAAACAGAGCGGGCTCTCATTGGTCGAGCCCCTCTGATCCACAAAAAACCTTTCAAAATTATTGTTCTACCAAAATTGTCTGTCTTTGTGAGCGATTCCTGCGGCCGCGGTGACTGATCTAAATAAACGATCTTTTCTGATCTGTTCATTAGCGCCCGCGTAATCGAGTAAACTTACTTATTTTATGTTTGTACAATGCATTTTTTTGTAAATTGACGGCAAAGTATTACCTGTCCTACTTTGACCCCCATGACATACTTTGTAATAATTTTGGTTGCTTTAATAAAAAATAGGTGAAGATTGCAATAGGCTCAATTCAAGCAGAAGGTCGTGATTGACATCCTAATTTTTTGATCAAGTCGATCCAAGATTGACAGAGTCTACGGCAGCTCGCGAAATATTCACGAGTTCAAACTGCCCGATTCGCCGCACGGTATCGCACCGAAGTACTTGAACGACGAGTGCATTTCTAAAATGCAGAGTATTCTCACGGATTCAACACGCCTTCTACCTACTTCGCCTGCATCTTCACCCGGCCTGAAAACCGACCGTGACTTTCTCTTCACCCTCACCACCTCCTTGCAAGAAATCGTTTGCCTTTTTCAAGGCATTTCTCCCTTCCTTCCTACCCTGCTCTGAAGCGTCGAAGTGGCCAGCCTGATCTTCTTCTTCTAAAACGTGCGCAAGAGTTTACAGATCTTGTCCCGTACAGCTGTGCTAAATGAATTCAGCACATATGGGCTCACGATCCCAAGCAAGTTGAAGTTTATGCCCAGCGCTAACGAAAGAATATTTAAAAACACGTGACCTCGGAAGGTTGACGAGTGTAACCGAGATGGCCCTACCGGTCACTTTGCTGCCGGCTGAACTTTTCATAATAATGGATGCAAGTTAAATGTTATTATTTACTTGTTACCGCTAGTATCAAATATTTGTAATATTTTATTTTATTGTTCCTGCATTTCTCTAATTATTTGCTTTTGAATATGTTATTCTATATAATATCTTAGTATATATATATAATATGTTTTTCTTAATAATATGTATTATTTCTATAATTTAATACACTTTAAATATACAATTATTGTTAATTTTACCTTAAAGTTCGCTTATCGAAGCCAGCAATTATTGAGAGAAAATATATGGGGCCCGGTGTGTCTCAACTAAACGAAATCGACTTTAAAAATGACTGACGACTATGCTAAGTTGAGACCGCTTTGTTCTCAAATAAATAAGCGAAACAATGTGTAATACAGATTTTAAATCAGACTATTACAATTTTTCACGTCGAATTTAACACAACTTTCTTATTATTTGGCGTTTTCGGTACAGCAAAACAAAAAATAAGTTATCATTTTAATTGACTTACTGCTATCATTGCACATGTTCTTGTTGACTGTATTGACTCGTGCCTCGGTGCGACGACTTTATCTCTTATAAAACATTATCGCGTTTCAATTCATATTGCGTGATTTTTATTAACGACACTTTTGATGACCGCTCGTTACAGCTGTGTGCTTTATAGCCGTCTGCGAAGCTAATCATAAAGTCATATATTTGGTAGTCTATTGCCCAAGGATTGTCTTATAGTGTCGTTATTTTAAACGACGCGATATGTTTTGGTACCGCATTCGGATACCGCCTTTTGGTTATCCGCTTAATGGGGAGCTTTAGATAAAAGATGTGGTTAGCTTATAATATTTTTAGCATGTGCGCGAGATTATTCGGTAAGCTTACAAGTGTGATAATTTGATTTCAGGATGTTTTGATTTTGTCAACTGTTTCCACACGGAGACCTACTTTCGAACATTTTTATTTGTTATTTAGAAAACAAACTGTTGTAAATGAAGAGTATAAACTTATTAAGTAAGAAATAAAATATTTTAATCAAATACAGTTCCATTAAAAGAATAAACGGTAGCATTTTAATAAATACTAACAAACACCTGAAAATTACCAAAAATATAACGGATGGATATGGATACAGTTAACACTATGGAGTCGGTAAGCTTGATTGAAACAAAGAACATATTATTTTATCCTGTAGCGGTTTTATCTAAAGAGCAATTATGCAGTGAACTCAAATTAAAAATATGAGAACATAAGACTAACTTGTATTATATTATAAGCACATTATAAACAGTGCTCCGTTAAAACTCCGAGATCAAAATTCACGCGACCGAATACTACAGTAAAAATTTAATAATTTTTTAGATAAGTCGTTAATTAAGAGAGTATCGACAAACGCCGTGTCGTCTCAAGTCGCTAGTAATCATAGTACCTACCCCTCCTAGCAACCTTTTTTCTATTATGCCACTGCCCTTTTGTATTCGACGATTTATTACATTTTGAAAAAACATTATATTTATTTATTAGTTTCTAAAGGAAGGTTGTTCCTTTTTGTGACTTAAGTAATAAATTAAAAGTATAAAGCATACTATATAGAGAATATATAAGTATAATGCATATTATTATAACACTAGTATAAAGTCACAGTATTCACTCACAGTCCTCCTCACTAGGGAGAACTGTTCTGAGGCGGTCTGCACTTTTTTTACTGAATCTCCATTTGTCTTAAATTGTCTTTATATAATGTGCAAGTTCTCTTAGCCTTGTTTTGACTTTATTTTTAAAGATATTCATTTCTGTTATTTTTTTTATTGATTTGGTAATGCAATATAAAGTATCGCTGGATGAAATTTAAAACTCCTCTGTCCGAACGGTGTATTAAATTTATAAATAACCAGTATATTTTGACTTATTTCCCTGTTTGAGTATTTATGTTCGACAGTGGAGTATTCAGATATAAATTTTATATAGTTTAAATAAGACTGTTAAAAATCATCTTTACTTTCTCACTCCCGCATCGCTTCGTCTCTTACTAATTAGGGCGAAGGATGCGATTGGCTACCTTCTCACCCCCGCTGCTTAGGCTTAGAGATGTGACCCCCTGGAAGGGATGTCACAGCTGACTTGACCTATAAAAGGTCATGCTTTAGCTCCAGAGAGCGAGTTACTTCCCGGTGCCCAATGCGCCCCTTCAGCCACCTCCGGCAGGTCTGACACAAGATATGCTTAGTTAATCGTCTGCTTGGAGTTCAGCTAACCCGGAGGGAGAGCAAATTCCCGGTGCCTCACGCACCCTTCATCCACCTTCGGCAGGTCTGACACAAGAGATGCTTAGTTAATCGTCTGCTTGGAGTTCAGCTAACCCGGAGGGAGAGCAAATTCCCGATGCCTCACGCACCCTTCATCCACCTTCGGCAGGTCTGACACAAGAGATGCTTAGTTAATCGTCTGCTTGGAGTTCAGCTAACCCACAGGGTGAGCAAATTCCCGGTGCCTCACGCGTCCTTTAAAATACCTCTGGGAGGACTGACGCAAGAGACGCTTAGTTAATCGTCTGCTTGGATATCAGTGACCCATAGAAAGAGAACTCATTCGAACCCTGGTGGTAGTACTGACACAGGTATATCCTGGTATTCAATGAACCGGAGGGTCGAGGGAACCGATAACGCTTCCTTCGGGAAGACCGAGACAGGTGTAACCTGGTTCTCAGTGAACCCCTACAAATAGATATTAAGATCGTTATATGTCCCATTATTGTTGAAGTTGATATATTGTCGTATTGCTAATTATCTTGTAAATTGATTAGACCCGAAATAAAGATTTAATGTGTTCTCCGTACAAAGTGTGTATTATTTAATTAGTCGGTTACAAGACGTTTTATAGTAAAGTTTTTGTAAATTGAAAACTTCAAAATTTTTAAATATTTCGTCCGACGGAGTTCTAACCGGAACTTTCAGAATTGTTTTAATAACTTCTTTTTGGGATATGTTTGGCAGTTTGAAAATGGCTTTGAACGCTGAAACAGCTGTCATATTAAAAAATACTAAAAATACTAGCAGAACTTAATAATAACATTATCGAATTTGATTTCCATCCAACAATGAATGTAAGGAAAATTTTCACATTTAGAATTATTTTTCAACTTGTCTACAGTTTATACCAGTTCTAAACACAATTTTGACATATTACATATTTGGTGAGTCGCATAAAAGCAGTCGCAGTGAATTTTCCGCATAAACTTTAAATTATCAATTCAATGAAATTCACTTTGCATGCTTTCATGTTACAGTTCAACATGTTTACATCTCGGAGGATATTGCGGATACGTCCTATTAAACAGAGTATTATATTTTTCGATCTGATATTGCATTCACTGCAACGAAATTTAATTCTCGTATCGATATCAGTATCGCATTGGTTAGGGTGTTTCATTTTGTATGGCAAAACATTAAAAGTTCAATTTTACTAGGCTTTCTAGAGTCTCAATGACGCAAAAGATATACGAGTATGCCAAAATTCAAGAAAATTGTATAATATTTAGAGTTTGCACACTTTTATCACATTTTAATAGAAACGTTGCTTGAAATGGCTTCAGTCGTGTTTGGTGACGAGATCTAAATAGACAGGTAATTTGCCACCTTCCTCTACCCTATCTCCTTCCCCTCCTCAATACCTTCAGCCTCACAAAATACGCCAATTGGTGATGCCATAGTCTTACTGGCTCCAGGCGGTTGGGAGCAGCTGGGAGTCTTGTGTATTATCACATAAAAAAAAAACATCTTTGGAAAAATTAAACACCCTAACCTTGGTGAAAAACCACCATTCAGAATCGATATGTTAACCAGTTTTGAATAGTACTGTACTTGAATGGTACTTCCCCACCTTCCTCACCCCATCTCCTTCCCATCATAATAGCATTCAGCCTCACAACATACCCCGATTAGGGATGCTATAGTCTCACTTGGGTCGGGTTAACAGGGAGCAACTGGGACTCTTGTGCGATATAATGTATACATACGCGCCCTTGAGGTGATTTTTCACAAAAACGGCGCTATACAAGTCATCCAACTATTATTATTATTATTATTATATATTTTTTTAATACTTTCTAATGAGAAATCAACACGAAAATTTGCAATTTTGTACAAGAATACGCCGATAAATTGTTGTTTTTTGAAATATAGTGCATCCAGTTTCATACAAAAAATGTAAGTACCATATTGACCCCTCGAAAAAACAAGGTTCCATCTGACTCAACAATTTTACGCGATAACGTGCTCTAAGGAGAGCAACTTGAAGGCTGATTATCGCATAACATCGCCGTGTCAGATGGAACCTTGTTATTCCAAGTGCTTTACATTACCTATCTCACTAGGTGAAACCTGTTCTTAGAGGTGACGTACAATAAAATATGTCGGTATAATCTTATAAGGAATATCAGGTATTGTTAAGAGGAACGGCTGTGCTGCCTGTTTCATACAAAACCTAATTTTGGATTTGAGGTCAAAATACCCATCCAAACTGAATGATATATTTGTTTAATTAAAGGATTAGTAAATATCTAGTGTGTTATGAGAAGTATTCTAATTATTTTATCGAAGGAAGAGTAATCACTTTGTGTCTTGGCATTATAATTTAAATGAAAAAGGTTTTTGTTTTAAGTCACATTATTTTATTTATATATATTTCTGCATTCGACCGGATCCGGTTGGACTCAATCTTTTTGACTTAAGAAAAAACTTTTTTCATTTATTTTATTTAATCTGTTTTAAAGTATGAAGTATAGGCCAAGAAAAAAAATCGATTACCCTAATTTTAAAGAAAACTTATTAACTTAAATTATTTGCGGGTTTATCGTTTTTTTTTTAAAATACCATATTTGCTCTGTAAATATGATTACATAAATAAAAATATAAAAACAAAACATTTAAATTTTTTTTTTTTTCAAAAGTTATAACAAAGTTATTCAGACTATAAACAACTATAAATCCTACGGTAAATCATACGGTAAAGTTGGGCCGTACATTTAGTGCGAATTTGTACGAGTTATTAATATCAATTGGATTAAACCGATGATCAGTCATCTATGCATTATATTATATTACTCGTATATTACATACATTTGTTTAAGATATTTTAAATACGATGAATGACTGAGGCGAAATCATGTTGTAATCACATGTACATATACAGCAAGCGGGTGTTTCACACAAAATTAAAAATGAGACCCGAGAGACGTAAAAACAAATACTTCATACATTATAATCACAGGTTTATTCACTTCATTAATACGCAACCCGACTCTCAAAGCGTAATACTCCATGTAAAGGTATAAAAAGTAATTACAGTTAGGTACTATACGAGTAGTTCAAATACATGTTTCCAGCAAATTAATTAATTTATGTATTTATCTTGTCTAAGTCCAAAAATATTATTTTTGTTATTAATAATAATAATAATAATGACATAGCATTTATATAGCGCAGTTTTGTATTACTTCCCTTGAAGTGCACTTTACTATAATAAACTTTAAAATAATGATTAACTAATTCCACTCAGTGGTATTCCTACAGTGCTCCTTTCATATTCTATTTATACATTCTTAATATATTACATACATTCTTACTTATCCTTAATATTATTCCTATAGTACTTCTTAGGTACATATTCATCTAATAAAATTACAAAATATTATACAGTATATACAAAGCCATACAAAAAGAACATAATAACAATGCAAAAATAGCTACATTTTAAGACAGGAGTCGGGTTTATGTTTAGAATAACTGAGTTTACATTAATTAAAAAAAATAATAAAAATAGGAGAAAACCGAAACCAAACAACTATCGGAGGCTTGATTAAATGGATTTTTACAATAAATTGAAGAGGAGTTATTATTTATCGACAGCAGGATTTTTAAATAATTATTTTTTAAAGCCCGTTTAAATTCAGTAAATTTCTGGATATTGGTAAGAGCTGGGGGAAGTTCATTCCAAATGAGAGGGCCATTTACACGAAAAGAGCGATCATGTTAGACGGCTCGATTTGACCTTGAAAGTTATTAAACGATTAGTAGCATCGAGATTTGCTGACCTCAAAGTAATCTGTCTATCGCTTTAAGTTTTGTCGGATGCATAGTTCAGAGATATAGGCTATTGCCATTCTCTGCAATGCTTTGAAGGTCAATAAGCAGAAATTAAAATCTATTCTTTCAGGGCACCGAAGCCAATGAAGGCGATATCTTAGAAGTGGGGTTACATGACAATATTATTGGTAAAATCAAGTTATCATCAAAACTATCTTATTAACAGATATAGTTTTACAGGATTTGTAATTAAATTTCACCAAAAGTAATAATTTAAAAAAAAAAACTATTTTTTAGACTCGGACTAGTCTGAAGATGTTCGGTCAAAAATAAATTATTGGAAAAAAAGTAATTTTGTTTTTCCCTAATAACATGTTGTAAATATGGAAAAAATCTTTTTTTTTCCAGTCTTCTTTGATCTCTTCTACCCGGGGAGTCTCCTAGATTCCGTGCCATAGTAAAATAAGGAACTCCGGTGAAAAATATAATGGGTTTAAAATATATATATTCGTATAGATCAGCAAAATGCCGATTCTGAATATGTAACTTTTATTGTATATAATTATACGTAGAATTTATAAATCGTTATATAAAAGTGAATTAAAAACGGTACCATCAAAACATAGTGTTCTGTTGGTACCACTGCTTCTGACGTCACACATGCCGTTTTTGAACCCAACTCTAACTAGATAAGATGTTTTTCCACTGTTTATCATGTTTTTAGCTTATAATTTCGCTGTTTACAGTTTCACTTCGCTGGTAAAATCATTATGTTTATTTATTGCGACTAGTTGAGAGTTTTTGATTGAAAATTCGTACCAATTTTAACGAATTTGTATACGTAATAATACTCTATACCCCTTCCAACAACAAAGTCAATGGCACTTTGGTGATTATTTCTTCAGTTATTCTGGAAGCGGGGGATTTCTAATGATAACCTATTATTTCTTACAATGCATAATATATTTATTTGTATTTCAAGCCATTGAAGTTACACCAATATTTCAAACCTATTCAATTGATCCAACACATTCAAGTTAATATCTGTCTACTACTGTCACGGATTGTTGAAGTCCGCAGATGCGCAATGCGCACGCGTCTGTTTTCCGCGCATGCGCAGAGAGGCTATTAACGCAAGCGATTTTGATTTTAAGCTAGTTATTAAAAAATTAGCTATGGACTTTCTTTGAACGCTGAAAAATTGTTAATTAGTTGCGGATATGAAGGTACAATTCACCTACAATAGTAACGAGACTCTGATATTCTACAATGTTTCTTTCAATGAAAAGCAGTTAAATTTGAGTATAAAGTTCTCGAACTTTTGTATGAAATCCATACAATATCGATTACTGCCTATTGAACCGCTAATCCGACTGGCTTGTGTGACGTCACACCCAACAAGCCATTGATTTCGTGCGTTTTGGTGGGCTTTAAAAAATTGAAACTTTAACAATTATTTTAACCATGAAAACGAACTTTAAAAAAAAAATAAAAAAACGAAAAATTAAGTTAGGATGTCGACATTAATAAAAAAAAAATGGATTGGAGTTCCTTATTGAGCGCAAAAAAACAAGCTCTACGATTGCACGACAACTACAATTCCCATTTGTTTTTAAATTTAATGTAACTAACTAACTAACTAACCATCACGCCGTTTCCCCACAGGGGTAGGCAGAGAGGACGGACCGCCAAACAACTCGATCTTGGCATACACTTCTTGCTTTATTCACATTCATACATCGTCTCATACATTCTCTTCTGTTATTCAGACTTCTGACATGTCCCGACTCAAGTATTTGATTCACTCGATGGTACCATGTCTTCCTCAGGCGTCCCCGGCTATTTAAAATTTAATGTAAATCAAATTTAATAATACTATTATTAAGTTCTGCAAGTATTTTTAGTTTTTATTATTGTGTCAGCTGTTTCAGCATTTAAGGCCATTTTAAAACGTTTTGAATATTGTTGTTTGTTTGTTTGTTGAAACAGCTGTCATAATAATAAAAACTAAAAATACTTGCGGAACTTAATAATAACATTATTAAATTTGATGAACATTAAATTAAAAAAAATACCAAATGGAGTTCTACGAATTAAATATAAAAATAATTTATACACAATTCCGATACTAAAATTCTAACATAAAATCCAAAAAGGTTTGTAAAACCAAATTGTTTGAATGTCTTACATACGCAGAGCTAAAAGCCAGAAAGCAAGAGTGCACACAGAAAAGCCTTTGCACGAGAAAGTAGAAACGGTCGATTGTTCCTGCTTTCTGTCTCGAAAGCTTCAATAACGACAAAGCCCATTGAGGCATGAAGCGACCACACTGGCCCATTGTCCTCGGGGCTCTCGGGCGCTGTGGTAAAGGGCTGTGTACTACAGTCGGTGATTTACGGGAGTCCGATGCAGGATGGCAGGTAACCGTCTCTATTGAACACGGGTCACGGCCACACCGACACGGATACACAAACAGATTGGGAATAATCCTGCATTGCTTTGCGATGGTGACGATCTATAAAAAATAAAATGCATTCTCTCAGAAGATAGCCAAGACTTCAAACATAATCATTTTCTTATTCGTGGTGGACGACAGACGACAGGCGGTGCAGGTGTAACTGAATTATGGACTTAAAAAGTCATAAATGTAGCCATTCCATGATCGGAAGATCTGTGAATCTTCAATTGTCGTATGATGACATTTATTCCACGTAAACAAATTGTTTTGGAACTCACCGCGCACATACAAATTTTAGGATTTAATGTATCACTCATTAGACACTACACATTACACACACACACCTTGAGAGTGAATGCAGATGTACTCATATGTAGATGCATTCACTTCAACGGTTGCACGAGATAATGCATACGAAGCTCGACGGCATTTGATGAATGACATTCTAGCGTGGTTTTATTTATAACTAGCTGATGTGTACACGGCCTTGTTCGGATTTTTTTTACTGGAATACAGTTAAGAAGTTGTTAATTCTTGCTTGTCGTTTGGGTGCCATAATTGTTTTGATGGCGAAAGTAACTATCTCTTTAAACAAAGAAATATTCATTATTTCATCCAAAAATTTATTTTCTCAAAACATATTTAATTATAAAATGTTCTTAAGTAGGTACCAACTTGAGTTTTCAATTTTGAAAATGTCCTCATCAAACGAATCTTCTTCTTTTGAATATGTAGTCTGTCGCTAACCAGAGTGGTATATCTATGGGCTAACTTAAATAAAAAATGGCGGGCTTAATGTTTTTCATATTAATTTTAAAACGTTATAGCAACAGTGTAAGATATTAAATTTCATTCGTACCATTACCTAAACCTTTCCGGCACTAATAAAAATAAACTATGCTATTTTCAGCGAAACCGGTCTAGTAATTTAAAGAAAATCGAGGACAGACAGACAAACATTCGTTATTACATATAGAGATATGTTCATAGAAAAAATATTGAAAAAAACAGTTAAAGTATGCAAAAACATAAGCCCTTGCTTACTATTTAACAATGCTACATTTAGGTACCTACCCACGAAGCTATAGGGACTTACAAGAGTGACAACCAATGCGGGGAACGGACAGTAGTTATATAAGTAGAAGGGAAATAAATATTACTTACGATGCACATTGTTACGGTAACTGTTAGAAAATTCTTGTTAAGAAATTTACGATCGAATTATGTCCGTTGTCTCTAAAACTGGCTGTAAGATATGTAAGACCGTCTTAAGTCATAACTTTTTTTTCCATTAATGCAACGGCTACATTATTTGTTAATAAACACGTTTAATCTTAATTTCCACCCTCTATTCCAAGTAATGTATTAGTTGAGGTTACCCCCCACTTTCCCACCCCGGAATAAAAACTTTATGGTTACTCCTTCAAGGTGCACGTCAAGGACTATATTTTTTTAATTAAACAACTCTAAACCCCCAAGTGTCCCTGCACAGCTTTCACATAGAAGGAGGTTAGTCACAAACGCACATCAAATTGGTTAGTACAGGTACTGATGACGACAAAATATAGCCCTTACCAGCTCAATCTGTCGATAACCGAAGTAATCCAAGATGAAATGCGTGTGAATGAATAAACAAACAAAAAAGACAAAAACAAATTACATCCACAACATACTGTAGCCATGAAACCAGAGCAGTCCCTCCAGAGCAAGTAATACGCCAATAAAATGTCGTCGGAGGCCTGCAACAGTTAGCAACACGAAATGTTATGTTAACTATAAGCATTTAAGCTAAATATTTTAATGGGCCTTAAAGAAGCTTGCTTGTTAAACTATTTCACAGACTACTCATCCAATGGTCGTACGACGTACGACGTTCAACATTTCACTTTAAATTAGAAGGAAAATGATTGATTTAAAATATTTACACAAAGTAATTCACGGTCATCTAGATACTATATTATGTCTTAGCAGTATTGAAATAAATGCACCTAATTCCCATTGTTAAAGACGCCATAGCACATTCCACCTGAATACTTTCAGGAATAATATTGCCTACTTTAGTCCTCTGCCTCAAATGTGTCGACTATAATATGATAGAGTATGCTAATGTAGATGTTTTTGTCGATAATTTATACAGTTTCAGAAAAAATGCCCTGCCTTTACTTAAAAATATGTAAAAATGATTGGCCTAATTAAATTATGTATCACTTGTATCTTTTTTTGTGTTTCTTGTTTGTATTGTATTTTGTATTATTGAGTGAGTGTTGTTAATTTTATGTTTTGTGTATTCTTTGTCTGATTATTTGTAATTTAACGTAATTTGTGTATATTAACTGAGTTTTTATAACTGGATTGTTCTCACGTAAGTGTGAACATCTGTAAAAACCCAGTATAAATAAATAAATAAATAAATTTCTCCAAAAAATTGATATTAACTTTGTGGCGTAAGTGTAAGCATTAATAAATTAATTAAAAATTATTTTGTTATCACCACTTGATTAATATATACATATCAACATGTTTCTAAAGGGAAGCTTTCCTCATCAGGACATACAGAATATTAAAAAAATAATAATGTCAAGTAAAGACAAATGATAAAAATAGAATACAGTAATGTAACAGTAGACAAATTATAAACATAAACAAAAATTGATTAAAGTAGGTAATAATTATTCAAAAATGTTAATAAAAAAATATTATTAAATATTGCATAACAAATTTATATCCGAAATATTTTTTTTAGTAATATATAAATATGAAAATAAATTCAAGAGATGGTTATTTAAAAAAAAATTGATTAATCATTATATTTAATTGTCTATTAACACTTTTTTCAAATTTCTAAAATTTTCTAAAGTATGTACAAATATTAAACCTATAATAATAAAAATAAATTCTTGTTTAATTTCTTATATAAATTTGTTATTCAATGTTTTATAATTTATTATTAACATTTTTGATTAATTACTTACCTACTTTTATTATTTTTTGTTCGTTTTAATAATTTGTGAATTCTTACATTATTGTGATGTATGTTTATCATTTGTCTATACTTCACAATAATATTTTTTAATATTCCGTATGTCCTGATGAGGAAAGCTTCTCTTTCGAAACATGTTGAAATGTATATATTAATAAAGTGGTGATTACAAAGCAATTTTTAATTAATTTATAAACAAATAAATGTCGACAACCCTGTAAGCAGAGACTTATAAAAATATGCATTCAGTAAAACAACTTTTATTCTTACATGCTTTACTCGTTCTCGTGGTTGTAACATTGTTGTAATGCCGATTAATATTTACACTTAAATTTGTTATAAGCTCTTCCATATAGTATTACTGCACTATCATGTGTGATGTACAACAAAGGCTGCGCTTTTAGGCGGTTCACGGGGAAAATGAACTTGCGGTCGGAGGCATTTCAAGGCTTTACATATATTGTTATACGGTCCAAGATCAAGACTCGACAGGCGATATACAGAATACCATGTTTTATGGTCTCCAAAGGTTCCAACTTGTGGTTGTTCACTTTCAGTGATTCCTCGAAAAGCTCTCAGACGTCACACCTTTGTTTTTTGTTGAAAGCTGACTACGTGTGTAGATGGGTACCACCTGCGCGCAATACGTTGCTCATTGTACTGCATACAGTATTCGGCTATGATCATTTGACAGACAAGTAATAAGGCAGGGATATGTTATGTGGATGAGAAATGTGCAAATGGAAAATACGAAATTTATTTAATTAGTGCAAAAATTAATTAAACTCTTAAATAAAACATTACCGACACCTTTTATACACTCACGGAACACCCATGATAGCTAACTTCCAAAAGACAGGGCACGGTAAGAGGAGTAGAAGGTGTAAAAACCGGTGACCCGACAGTTGATCCCTCTGGCAGTTGATCCCCAAAATGATTATTTCTGCTATATGCCCTCATTTGTAAAGTAAGTATGCAGAGAGGATAAGCGGCGGTATAATAAAGCCGATATATTTATAACTGCAGGCGTCTTGAGCGGAAATCTGCTACATAAAATATTTTTACTAATAATAATGCCGAGTATGCAGTAAGAATATGCGACCGGATACCAAAATACGACATAGTTATATATGCAGTCGGATTTGGGAAAACATGTTAATATTTTCTACTCGCATATAATAGAACTAAATGTCCAAACTAAAAACTAAACTAACTATCGGGGGGTCAACTGTCGGGGAATCAACTGTCATGTAACCGTAAAAACCATTTACTAACATCTTAAGTTCCGTATTCAGAATTTATATTTTGTAATGTACATATTACTCTTGAAAACTTGAAGTTTTTATGCACTTAAAAAAATACTTATTATTTTTACGATAATCTCAATTCATGTAGTTGAAAATGTAATTAAATTAAATTTACTCGATTAAAAAGGAACGCTAAGTATGCCCCGAAAAATATAAATAACACTTATGGTTCTGTTATTTAACATGCTGGTATGAAAAAATTCACAGCGTTCCTTAAATGCTACTTAAGTCAGCAGAATTTTTTTCTATATTATATATATATGTCATGTTTAATTTTTTTTAAATTGCGATCGCTTACGTCCTTAAGCTAATAAATGCGGTCTTAATCCTATCAAATCACACCGCCCCCGACGTGATTTTTCACTAAAATTGCGCTATATAAATTACCCAAATATTAGTAATATTATTAATATCATCCTTATATTCAAAGCCTTATAACTGATAACCAATGGGCAATGACAATGGACAACCTTTACAACTCATAATTTCCAAATCATTTTATAATTTTTTTTAGGTAATTCGGTCATGGTACGTACACCATATTATTTAAAATTAGTAAAGCAAACTGGTTTCGAACATTAGTTTCTTCAGTTAAGTAATCGCTTTATTTGATAGTAGAGTAAATCATGGGTGATTGGAAGGATTGATCTAGACGAAATAAGCCCACCTTTGCTCAATGCATTAAATAAACAAAAAGTGTATCTAATTATCTGCTGTATTTACGCTATTTTGCTCATTCTTACATTGTATCTATTGAACA
The DNA here is from genome assembly GCA_022606495.2 of Halesus radiatus. Classification (NCBI taxonomy): domain Eukaryota; kingdom Metazoa; phylum Arthropoda; class Insecta; order Trichoptera; family Limnephilidae; genus Halesus; species Halesus radiatus. The sequence continues at coordinate 59,965 of JAHDVE020010070.1, read as the reverse complement.
AATATGATGGTCTTCTTGTCCTTGATAGTATATCTTCTTGATAGCTGCGGGTATCTTTTAAATTATTTAAGTGTTGCTATTATATTAAGTCTATCCTCAATGTAACAAAATTGTACTGCTCAATTTTTTTAATAGGTGCTGATGTTTTAATATTTTTTATAATATTATTTAATTCGACATTATGTAATTGGAATATGGTATCTCTATAACAAAACTGTTATACTTTTCGTATTTAAAAAAAAATATTTGTTCCAACTTGTGTACATTGATTATATGCATGCACCTATATTTTTCTATTTTTGCTCTATATTTGTATGATGATTGTTCTTTATTGTTGTATTATATAATATTTATTCATTCATTCATTCATTAACGCCCCAAAGGGCTTTTACATATTTTAACATTAAAATGATTATGTGTACAGAACTTAAAAAAAAAAAACATTATGCATAGTTGGTATATAAGTGTAACATATTTATAATATATATGAAGGTATAATAATGTATAAGTGCATGCCACAGAGAAGTTACAAAGGGAAAGGTTTTTAATTTGTAGATACTACTTTTTTTATTTTTTTTTTAATAAAAATATTAATAGCCTGATCTACATGATACATAATACACAAGTGCATAATATAATACTCTTATAATATGAGTGCATGACATTGTGAAAAAAAATCATTGTGTTTTTATATTTCGGATGATGTAAAAATGTATGGAATTGCATAATACATAATCTGGTATATGATACATAGAAAGAAAAAAAGAGGAACAAGTTTTTGGATTGTAGATGAGTATAAAGATAATATATATAAAAAAATAATAATTAAACAATAGCTCTTATACGATGCTCTTATAATTGTTGCAACATAAAAATATCGTTCAGGTATCTTTTAAACATGTCTAAACTTATGTTAAATATATCTATAGCAGAGGTGAATTTATTTCCAAGTATATGTAGACGAGAAATGGGTGCATGCATTTGGTAGTTTGTCCCAGAATTATTGTTACAGAATAACATATTGTTGAACTAAACTCCTGCTGATAAGCTACTTGCAGTGGCTTAGCGGGTACAAGTTCCCATTGTATGTAATTAATATTAAACCATAAAAAAAAATAAAAAACAAAACCTAAGTTATATTTTTCTTTTCATTTTGGCATCACTGAATCATCTCAATCAAGCATTCGGTACGTAATAATGGCATAATATAAAAATGTCATATACCCATGTGACTGACTGTGAACTTCAAGCCCAGTTCCAACTATATAGTCGTACTGGCTATGACTGTCACATCTCAAGTGCCTGGAGAGAGCGACGCCCTGAGTTACTGGTCCTTTTAGCTCGTCGGAATGCATTCTCATGTCACTTTTTGTAATATTTAAATTGAATGCTGTTAATGTCATTCAAGGCCACATGCATTCATGTTTCAAGGAGATAACTAATTGGGCAGTGTTATTAGAAAGGATTGATGTTGTTGGTTTTGTAACATGTTCGGTAGGAGGAGTATTTGTCAACTATGCTGTGAGACTCGATACTACAATATGAATCAATTCTCTCCAATCATTTATAAATATATGTGTATATAAATATAGAATATGTAGGTATTTAGAGATAAGATTTAAATTTTATTTTTGCTAAGGCTACCAATTTGAAACCTTTTTTATTCAGAAAACTAGAAAAAAAACCGCTCTAATCTATTCGATACAACATCTTATCTTACATATAATATAGCTATTATATGTAAGATAGGCATAATATGTAAGATAGGAATAATATGTAATATAGGAATAATATGTAATATAGGAATAATATGTAAGGTATATAGATAATATAATATTTAAGTAATGTGATATATAATATAAGAATTAAAGTATTTAAAAAATAATATCTATGTATGCAGTTAATTAATATAATATGTATGTAGTTAAGTTAGGAAAGTCAAATAAATGTATTTCTTTTAACTTAATAAATAATAAAACAAAATCTTCCTCTAGTTGCGCACGCGGTCGCCTTGTAGATTTCGAAGGATTGCACGTTCGGCACGGTTTCCCGCCGAGTACCACGAGAATTACAATGTAAAAATTATTTATTAGGACAGAAAGCACAACAGAAACTGAATTCATTACGCACATATGGAATTCATTTTGGGCTCGGTCTTGGACAATATTACTTACACAGGCAGGTGGATTTTCTAGCACCGAATTTGAATGGATCGCTGTTGTTTGGTTAAATTATGATACATGTTTTTATTTTTATTATAGGAGTGCACTGCATAAACAAACGTTGGAGTAAACGGCCACTGCTACCAACACCCAGGCATCCAAATTCATCAGCCACCGATAACTAGGCAGCTGGACAAATAATGGAGAGGAAATCTAGAATAATAATAATTTTTGGGTTATTATTATTATTTCATTTAGGAGTACGATCGTTATGTTCTACCACCATAATACCCTAGTTGGTGGGTCAGTTAATAAATAAATACATAAAATTTCTTCTTCTCACTTAATAGGCTAAACATTGTTTTGATGAATTTGATATAAAATGTATATTAAAATATCTAGCAAAGAAAATTAAATAAAATTACTCGCTTTCTGACTGACTGATTAATTTCTAGGTAAGTGAAATTTTTATTATTTAACTCGTTTTTTATTTTATTTAGTATAAGCTAACTGAACTCAAAAACTATTTTATCATGCATTGTCCACCTCCTCCTTGAGGGAGTGGAAAATTGACCCCCGTCCCTGCAACCCGAGGCAGTCACCTACTTCTGATTGGCCCTAGCCGGACTCCTTGTGCCCTTCCCGATGGAGTGCGTTTGGTGGTGACGGCCTTCCCGTCTCCCCAACTCAGTGGTATGCTCCCAGTCGTTTGGAACCCTCCATATCCAGAGGATCTTTCGGTGTTTTTTACCCTCTCCCAATCACAGTTTTCTTAAGGTATTATCCTGACTACTGGCGCGATTCCTTTTGGGAAGGGTGGTGGGAATAAGAATCCCCTCCCATTGTTTCAGACGGACTGCCCCGGTGTCCTAGCGACGGTTTGTATTATTTGAGTATTCTCATTTTGATAACTTTGTACCCTTTTGATTTTTTTTAAATTTGGTATTCCTCCGAGTCCCACTTGGTTATCTATGGAATACGTACGTGCAGAGCAGAGCTACCATTTTTATTAGAGCCACTTTTATTTTTACTGACCTCCTTCTAAGATAACACTGTGCAGGGACACTTGAAAGATTAGAAACATTGACAACTTTAGCTTCGTTCAACCGTAGGTATAATGTACTAACCAATATGTGAAGTGTATTTTTACTGACCTCCTTCTAAGATAACACTGTGCAGGGACACTTGAAAGATTAGAAACATTGACAAATTTAGCTTCGTTCAACCGTAGGTATAATGTACTAACCAATCTGTGAAGTATATTTTTACTGACCTTCTTCTAAGATAACACTGTGCAGTGACACTTGAGAGATTAGAAACATTGACAAATTTAGCTTCGCTCAACCGTAGGTATAATGTACTAACCAATCAGTGAAGTGTATTTTTACTGACCTCCTTCTAAGATAACACTGTGCAGGGACACTTGAAGGTTTAGAATCATTGACAACTTTAGCTTCGTTCAATTAAAAAATTGGAGTCCTTAACGTATACCCTGAAGGAGTAATATAAGTTACTTATACCGGGGTGGGAAAGTGGTGGGTAACCCCAACTGACTGATACATTTAAATATATTGATACAAGCCATAAGTGCGGGAAACACCGATTTATTCTAATCCATAATACGGTACCCGAGGTCTGTCTACCTGAGGGTAATTTACAAACGCCCGGTTTTAAATCCCGGGAATTTCGCAGTCGCCAGAAGAAGGCAGTTAAGGGGATTAACAGTGAACTAATTAAAAACCACCGAGTCACAGTTCGGAGTTCACGAAGGAACCCGAAGAAGAGTTCGGATATGATTAAAAAGGGAGAATTTGGCCGAAGCAAAGTCAGTAGTGGACAGAGACGAGTCAGTAGAGACCGTCCGGCCAGTGGTCGTAGTCGAGACTCCCGTCTCCTACAAAGCAAGCAGGCCACTTGCATCCCCAGCCTGAGACGCTGCGGGAAAACTCGGCAGGAACCGCCGAATCCCAACGCCCACCGTTCGAGTGCAGTCGAGTGCCCTTCGCCTCCTGCCCTCCAGTGCCGTGATCCCATCAAGGCACATATCCACCACCGCAGGAATCACCACCGGACAGCAGTCGAGCACCTCTGGCATCCTGCTGATCATCCTCTTGAACCGTCTGAAACCGGTCGTCAAGCGAAAGCCGAAACGCGCGTCCGCCCAGCACCAAAACCTCCTCCTACCGGAAGTACCACCTGCTCTCTGAGGCTTCCAACACCAACATCGAGACGACTGGTAATCTTCCCACTGGACCGTGTGCAGATTACCCGTAAAAACAGTTCGTGTAATTAAGTGACACCCACAATACCTACCAGTTAAGAATGTATTTTACATTGTGAATTAATAAAATACTTGACACTCAACGAAGTTACCTGTTTATACTGAACCCCAATGACCCCATCATGTCAATATCATATTCAAAATAAGTAAAATCACTTTAATTTTGTGCATACGTTTGTCCATAATTTTTTTCGAGATATTCCTCGATTACGCGTATTAAAATTTGCAATACATACCTTTACCTATGTTTTTAAATCAAAATCATAACCACTGCTTTTATCAAACCAATCTAAAATGTATACCTTATTCATCGTTCATTCACTCACTAATGTTTAGTTGGTACACTATAAATTTGAGTCAACTCTGAAATCACCTACCCCATTTTCATAAAGTGTTCATGATGAAGCAATACAAATTCACTTTGACAGTAGTACACCACTTGAATACGAGTACATTATTTTGAGACAGCAAATAATGCAATTGGACATTGACATTGGTACACATTACTCAATAAGATTTGTGGTATTTGGTGTATACGTATATACAGAGAGGTATTTAAATAATACAGGTAGATGAAGCAGCACTTTGAAGAGCTGTTTAAAGAAGACATCAGAACATTTGTTTGTTTAAGTTGTTTAATCCAGAAAAAACGTGACGTATGCGGTGTTTTAACACGTGGACAGTGCGGACGATAGGAATGGAAACGACAGCGTTAATCATACCGAGTAGAGGCAAATCATTTCAAAGATATTCTTGCCTGTGTAGTTGTGCATATCGATAGTGGTTCAAATTAGTTATGAGATAGTTTGGAACACCCGATCGCAGTTCCCACTTACCCCGCATTCCATATTTACTCCCACCCAATTCTAATTTGGACGGTATTTAAAAATAATTATTTATTACCAGTAAACGCGATTTAGTTAGAAAATAATTAAAATTCTCTCTTCTGTGAGGTGTTTACATTTATAATGTGTTTTCCCCGTATTCAAATGACAATGTTTCTTAATTGATTTATTTAAATGTGTTATTTTGTTATAACTAAAATACTTGCAGAACTTAAAAATAACATTATTATATTTGATTTATATTAAATTTAAAAAAAAACATGTTTATATTTCGAATAATGATTTTTGTGTTTAATCTCGACTTTCGCATCCTTTTGTTTTTTTTTTATGTAAGTTTTGAAGGTATGTTTAACTTGTTTAATTTTAGCGTAATTTTTTTTGAATTAATAAAGTATTATTTTTTTATCTACACTGTGCGCTTTATCATTAAAAGTTAAACATGCCCTTAGAGAACTTATGTTCATTTGTAGCAATCACCAATCAAGTTTTGGGGGTAAAATATCAATTCTCAAGCATAAAATATGAATAAACCATCGGTTTTATCACTGACAGCTTTAACTCAAGTCTGAAATGGATAATGAAACTTAACTCAGGATTTGAGTTACAAAATTCTTTTTTAAATGAAATCCTCAGCGCGGGAAATCCCGGTGAGGACATCATTATTTATTATTTTATTATAAAAAAAGAAGATAATAAAACATTAATATTATTATTATTATAAATATAATGAATGACCTACGATAAAGTATAGTACTACACAAGCAAGAATCTCTTTAAAATAATTCTACTGTACCACGGAAAAAGACGCAAATTATTTGGAATTTGAGAATACCAATGATCAAGTCTAACGATGTCACTATAATGAATAAAGTAAACAAACTACATGCCACACGTATCACAGAAAACACCAACACCATCCTAGACCATACTCTCAGACATAACATAACCTATCATACACCATAACAAACTTTAACACTTCGATATCTGATCACAACTTACTGATTCTAGACGTACTTCACACCTACACTAGAAAACCTGAATCACAAAAATCTACCTATAAATACACGAAAATGGATTATGATAGACTAAACCAGTGGTCGGCAAACTCATTAGTCAACAGAGCCAAATATCCACAGTACAACGATTGAGATTTCTTTTCAGATCCAAATTAATTAAACTTATAACTATAATAATATTAAGAGTTCATTTCTATAGCGCAGTTGTGTGAAGTTTCACCTCAAGTGCGCTTTACACTAACTAACCTAACCTAATATAATTGTAAAATAACAGATATGCTACATATATAGTATATCTGTTATTATAATATATATACAATATGCAAATTAAAACTATGACATAAAGTATTCATGAGCGGGTATTATAAAATAACAATTTAAAAACTAAGGGTGTAAATAATCAAATATAAAGTAGGTATAAATAACAACAGAGCAAAATAATATTATATGACATTATATACATGGTTTTTCACTGGATACTAAGGGAATTAAATAACAAGGAGAGAAAACCGCAGCCCTATAGGTAATACACTGACTTTTAACTTAATAAACTTTAATTAATGTTTAAAGTCTTAATTAAACTATAGGTATATTGAATAAAACTTGGTATCTTACTTAATAATGATCTTCTTTATTGATAAAAAAATAAATTGTAATTAAGGTATCCATAAAATTAAATCATTACAATGACTGACGAACACTTAATGTGAACAATAACTTTGCATCTCCTTGGAAAGATTGGGTAAGTCGGGTTTGTATGGAGATGTTTTAATTTTACGAACGATTACAGATTCTCATCAATTATACGATATCTCATTCTACTCTTGATAAGGGTCATTCTCTAAAAATATTGTTCACATGCATATGTAGAACCTAAAAGGGAAATAAAAGCAAACGCTATTTTTTTCAACTAATCATATGATCCTCCTTTTCCAGGTTTTCAAAGCAGATCACTTGAGCTGTGTTCAATTTAAAGCTCCATTATTCTTTGTTTTTTAATTCCAGTAATTGCATTTCAAAGTTGCCAATGTCTATATTAAAGGGAGAAAAATAAAATAATGTTACAATAGCATTAAGAGATATTTTATCGAGTGGAATATGATGTTTTTCCATGCATTCAACTACACAATTTTCAATATCCTCCCCGATCAACCGATCGTATGAACAGGGTGTCGGTCAAGGGGCTAGAGAGCCGCATACGGCCTGCGAGCCGCGGTTTACCGACCAATCCGTCAGAATCCGTTTTCTATAAAAAGTAATGAGGACTCATCATCGAATTACAACCACTTTGTAAATTACCTAATAAATAAAATCAATTATTACAGTTCCACAATAGTCAAAACAAAGAAAACTTGTCTTCCAGAATAGATAACAAAAGATTTATTAAAAACGATGAAAAAAAATAAATATGCAACATTGAAAAAAAAAAATAATAAAAAACAGCCTTTTAACCTATTACTGAAAACAAATTATACTAAGATATAATTATTTCGGGCCCTTTTTGTGTATCATCCCCAATAATCGAAAAATATTGGTATAGGAAAACATGTTATGTTTCTTTGAAACTAGATTCAGAAGAAGGTATTTTAAGGTCAGGGGCACCTGTTAAAAAATGGGAACCCACACACGGCGTTTTTTTTTTAACTTTTGGGAATTTGAACTTTATTAAGAATTTTCTCAAGACGCATAATCAGTAGAGAAAAAATGTTGTCACTCTTCACTCATCACTCTTGAAGTCAATAATTCGGTGCTTTCTTGTCACGAAATTGTTAAAACAACAACATCATTGTAGATTAGCACACATTCTCCGTCGCGTGCACCATTAGTATCATCCGTATAGTATTGTTCTATAAGTGAAAATCATCCGTATTGCTCTAACCTCTGATAAACGTCAGTTAAGTCAAATATACAAAGACTGATTGATGGTTGGATTATCACCCGATGCCACCGTTAGAAAACCACTCAAATAATAAATATGTTAGCAGTCAGGATTCTCGTTTTTGTGATGTTTCATCAATATTCTACTTATCCCAAACATGACCTTAATAATTTACATACATGCTTTTATGTGTTTATTAAAATAATCGATTCTCTCGTTAAGCGATGTGAAAGATACGGGCACGATTTACAACGATAAAAAAGTGATTTATGTTAATTTTTATTGGTATTTTGTTTAAAATTTGTTTCATGTTCCAAGCGGATGCTTAATCAAATAGCGTGAACGTCATTCTCAAGTTATTTTAAAATCTGACTCACATCGTACTTTATAATGTCATAGTTTTGGAGAGGTGTTTGATTATGTAATCTCTTAAAACAACAACAAAGCGAAAAATACCACGTAATTTATTTGATTAACGGAGTTTTTTTAAAATTTAGATTGGATAGTAATTGAGGCCATCGTTTAGCTTGGTTGAAATGAAGTTTTGATCGATAAATTTCACTCCACCATTTTCAAGTACCCCATTTTAAATCCAAATGCTTTGAGATTGCTTACTTTTAGCTCTTGGTCTAAATTTCAAAAACACGTTTTAAAAATCAATACGTTGATACCAAACAGTCTTCGCCATCGTTTGCCGTTCCTATCTGAGGGTAATCATTTCATGGTTCAGTTATTGAAGATCCCAATCAATCCTGTTAGGTTCTGAAATAATAATATGTTTGGTTCCTACCTTAATTGCCATTTATCCAGTCCTTACCTTCCCAAACCAAACACAATGTTTTGAAAAATTGAATTCAATGATCTGCCAGTAATTGTTTGAAGCGCTCTTTTGTTTGGAGAAAAAAAAACTACTATCGAGGAGTATGTTCGGCCTTTACATCAATCGGTGTTTGGTTTTCCTTGACCTTTTAAACCTTAAAACTGTCTCTTATTACAATCAACCAAAACTAACATTATTATTGTCGTTGTTATTTACAGTCAACAACAGTTTTACAAGCGAAACCCGACATTTTCGTCTGGGTAGTTACGCTTGTAACGTTGTATAACACACACATTCTCGATTATCTTGGAGTTCGGAAGACAGTCATTGCTAGAGTTACTACTTTCTACAGTTAGTCTAACATCTTTTTTATTACTTGACCTTCTACGCAATATCAAACAAGTGGTCAGTGCTGTTTAATGATTAAATCACCCAACTGGTGTCTTTAAATTCTTTATTACATCTTTTGTAATTGAAGTCAAGTACTTACCCTACCATTAAACACTGTGGAAATAATAATAGTGTGCAGTTCCAAAAAGAAAAAAAGTACATAAATATTTAAAACAAAAATCACATTGAAAACTATTAACTACACGAGATACGAGATTCAATATATTTGATATCAATTATTCAGAAAACATGTTGCATATTAATTGTTTTTGTAATTTCTTCAAATGATTGGTATTCACTTTGTGGCGTCTGAATGAAATAAAATAAAATTGTATTCACCACTTAATTAATATACACAGATATCTAGTTATATTATTATTATTTGATATCTGTGTATATTAATAAAGTGGTGAATAAATTTAATTTATTAATCAAAAAAAAAATGATGTAAATCAAATTTAATAATGTTATTAAGTTCTGCAGGTATTTTTAGTTTTTATTATTGTGATAGTTGCTTCGGCGTTCGTGGCAATTTTCTGACTGCAGTTAATCCACATTGTGACGACTTATTTATGTGATTTTATGTACTCCCACCAGATTCAAATTTGGAAAGGGTTTTTAAAAATAATGATTTATTATCGGTAAAACCGATTTATTCTGTGAGATTTTAACATTTATTATGTGTTTTCCTTGTATTTACATAACAAAGTTTTTTTAATTGATTTATTTAAACGTGTTATATTTATTCGAAAGTATAAACAAACTGAGAAGTGGCGAATAAATAATTTTGCTTATTTTATTAATTGATGTTATATTGGGATAATTCGTTCGTTTATAACTTAATAACAACATTATTAAATTTGGTTTACATTAAATTTAAAAAAAAAGTGAATTATTTCTTTTGGGCATATATTTGTATTTTTATAAACTTTTTTCCGGGTGATTTACGTAGCTAAATACTTCCGACATTAACCGTTTGGAGTTTAGCGAAAAAGGTATAAAAAAAACCCAAAAAAGCTTTCATTTAATGCCATACTTTTTTTCGCACAATAGACGAACGTTTGATCTGCAATATTCTTAGTCGGCATCATCAGTGGCGCTTTTGAATGTCATCAATACGGTGTCGAAGTCTTAGAGGCATAAATAAGTGCTGATGCCTGATTGGACATCATTGACACGACTATAAAGGATGTTGAAAGCAAATAAAAAATATTTTTCATCTATTCACGACAAGCACAAGCGTACGAAGTCAAACGCCCGGCGTTTGCTTATTTAGCTCTCGGTCTAAATTTCAGAAACATGTTTTTACACTCAATGCGTTGAATGCAAACAGTACGCTATAAAAACTAAGTGTATTTTTTGATTCGTTATTTATTTTTCGTATCCTACTTGACGGCATACGATGGAAGTAAATTCCCCGGTCACCCTTCGATGCAAAGCGAGTGAGGAGACTATCACGAGTACAGCACGCGGTATCGGTAGAGTGCGGCACCATTGACATACATAGATTAGATCAGAACTCCCCCATTAGGCAATGTGATCACATTTGGCAAAATTACCGAGACTGAGTTGATTTTGATACTGAAGTTTTTGTTGCAATTATTTTGCAATGGCCCATGCGCTCGGAGCCAGCGGGTCTATTGAACCACATCCACAAGGCCGGGACACTGAAAAAAGTCTGCCTCTTAACTTGTATGAGAACCTCAAAAAATAAGTTCTTTTTTTTTACTTATTATCAAAAAAAAAATAACAGAATTTTATTTTTCGAGGATCTCATACAACCCCTCGAGTCTTTTGATAATAATGATATTTTTTCTTAAATGTGTTCGGTAAACTTTTAAATGGGAATAAAAAGCGTGTGTTTCTCTTTCTAACACAGTATAAATCATATACATTACTATAGTACAAAATGAGATAACATGAATTTTATGAGTCCGTTTCGGGCTGCGAGAAATGTTTCCCCAAAAAGACTCTACGCCTATTTGTTTTCTGGGAAAAATATTTCCCAAAAAGACTCGAGGGGTTGGGATTGATTTTACATTTCGTCTTGTAGTCTAATCCTGTGTTTTCTGTATCACTGGGAAGTGGATAGTCAATAACGAACAAACGGATAGCGACTTGCCGCCGTTAAAATAACCATAACGCTTTCGTTATTCGTTATGTATCCGTGACGGGTTTAAATGAGTGGACAGCACCTTCTCGTATTACTGCATAGAACCTTCCGAAGGGACTTTACTACCCGGCGCGTACTATTATATCATGTTTATTCTATTTGGCACATCTTGTGCCAGATTTACGAAAATGCATCGTGAAAATGAAAATGAAAATGACCTTATTATAAATTATTTACTAAGGAAGAGATTTTTTACAGTACTATTGCAACTAATTATCCACAATTTATTAATTTGCACTAAAAAAAGGTATAGATAATTACTATCATAATTTAGATAGACAATAATATCTTCAAAAGATTGGCATTCATTCTGTGGCGTCATTATTAATAAATGAATTAAAAATTATTTGATGTATATGATAACATAAAACATTGAATAATAAATTTTTATTAGAAATATAAAAAAAATATTTATTTTAATATTAATTTGAAATTTACTAATTTTTGATTAATGACTTACCTACTTTAATCAATTTTTGTTTATGTTAATGTTTATAATTTGTCTATTCTTACACTATTGTGTTCTATGTTTATCATTTGTCTATACTTGACATTATCATTTTTTAGTATTCTGTACATTTCTGATGAGGAAAGCCTTGCTTTTGAAACATGTAGATATGTGTATATTAATAAAGTGGTGAGTACATAATAATTTGTAATTAATTTATTTAGATAAATTTCTATACAAATCGACATATTATACTACCTACACCAACCATTTAAAATCGAAACGTTATGTCGATGGAATTAACTTTAGCTGTATTTAGTAAATAAGATTTAAAACTTTATTCATGTTGATTTAAAAAATAAAACAATAACTTTGTTTACATGTAAACAAAGTTATTGTTTTATTTTATTTTATTTTATTTTATTTTATTTTTATTTTTTTATTTATTAATTTTTTAAATTATATTGTCACATCACCAAGTTACCGCTTCATATGAAAATCTATTCATGTTCTTCCTATCTGTCTTTCACTTTCGTCTACTTGTCCCAATTTCTTGCATTATCCAATATTGGAGAGCAATGGTCTCGGAAATAGGAATTCTTGAATTGTCACAATAGCGATAATAAAAATATATTAGATACCTACATTATACAGGGTGTATCAAGACTTATCAGGCAAGCTTTAGAGTTATAATGTAGATGTAATTTTGGTCCCCGGTGAACGTTTTTTTTTGTTTTCACCGAAGTTTAAATTCAGTAGGTATTTGACAGTAAGGGCATAGGTGTGATGTTGTGCGGTAACTTGGCTGAATAACCAGTAACGACATGGGAAAGTTTTTTTGTTTTTCTTTTTTAATATTTTGATTCCAAAATCACCGGTTAAAGTTTGCCGGGTACTTCCTGATACACCCTATATGTAATATGTAAATTTGACAAACTTTCATTAGAATTATGTATGAGAGAATACACTTACAGGTTAGCAAACCGGGCATACTGACGATTCGACTGACTCGTACCAGCAACAATCAGGACCTCAAAACACTTATAATACATGAGAAGCAAAGAAAGAGAACAACTCATATGTTTTCATAAAACTTCACTTACCTCTGTAATGTAAGTCTAATATTCACAAACAACCAGCAAATTGCTTCGTCATATTGAAATAATAATAAATAATATTTGAACAAATTATTACCGACAGCTTATTTTCTTTTACTGCTCAGCTATTACCTAATACTCCCGGATCGAGTCTCTCAAATAGCCCTGGCCACGAGTATGAAGATTCAGCATCGGCGCGTACGCAAAATGCCTGGTAAAACAATACGCACTGGGAACCACTTGTCTGGAGCCGAGCCTTAAAAGCCTCTAATGGATTTCTTTGTCCTACAAGTGATGCGTACGACTGAATAATTATTGATAAATTCACCAGTTAAGATTTTACCATTTTCTACAAACAAAACGGAGGGAATTCCGCAATCCGATACTAGAAATGCTGAGATATTCTTGTCGTGAATATGTTTTGTGATGATAATGATGGATTCACCGTTAATCGTTTGTAATTATAATGTCGAATTTATCATTTCCACGTGGATCTAATGAAACGTGAGATAATTTATGGCTCTCGCATTTACATCAAACAGTTCTGAATATTGTTATTAATTGTTTTTGTGTTTAATTCGTAGAACTCCATTAAATTTAAAAAAAATTAATGTAGATTAAATTTAATAATGTTATTATTAAGTTCTGATATTTTTTTTAGTTTTTATTATTCTGACAGCTGTTTCGGTGAGAGAATAAAGAATTTTAATTATTTTCTATCTTAATCGGTTTTACCCATAATAAATCGGTATTTTTTAAAACCCGTCCAAATTAGAATGGGGGGGGGGGGGAGATAATAAAATCAAAAAATACCACTAGTTTCACCAGCTTAGAGCATGATTAAAGTGTACATCACGAGAACATAAAATATTATAATTGATTTAAATGGTAGCACATCTCAAATACTAACCATTTATTTGTTAAAAGTGAAAGATATTTGCAATTTACTTGAGGAGATGTTTTTAGTATTATAGCCGGAAAAAATAATTTATTAGTACCTGCATCGAAACTAATTTAGCCAGCCTAGCTCATCTTCCAGTAAAGTATATGAAACCGATAACACTCCACGGAAGGGGATTTGGTAAATAAGCGACAAGTGACAACTTGTCAGGCAGTAGCAGGCAGGTATAATGCGCAGGTATATCGGTGGACGTTGCCGCTCCCGCCAACTAACGCAATTTGGTCGTGAATCATTTATTGCTTATTATGACAGCCAGGATTACCGGCTGGACGTCTACAGGACTGGACAAGATAGGGAATTGGTAATTTATCGAAATGAAGGAACTTACACATTAAAATGTATCAAATAAACACTACATATGTGTGAACGAGTAAAACATAAAAACAAAAAAAATAAAAAAAACATTCTGGAATGAGGTGGAAAAATTCTCTTACTCGTATATTCTGTAATGAAATAAAAATAAGATGATTTGTTTAACAGTAGTGACGTATATAATAGTATAATGTGATCTAACTCAAGATGAACAAACAATAATAATCGAGAAGTTACGCACAAAATGATGTGTACTGATGAACACTGAACAAATATTGGCTATGGAGCGTGACGTAAGGAACATGAGAGATAAAATAACGCAGGATTTTTGTACGACTTGATTGTTTACATTTTAGATGGTGGCCAATATCTTTTGGAAAGGGAACACGGCGACTTAGCAGTAAGTACCTTCTATACTATAGATTGTCTTCCTTTCAAAGGCAATGTGTTATTATGTATAAATCAAGCTATTCCTTACGACGAAAATGAAAAAGAAACATAACATGTAATTATTATTTAGTATATCCTTGAATGATGTTTGCAATCCCTCACCACTACTTTCCTACTATCGATATGTATTCGCTAACAAATATCAATCTACATATTATGAATTTACTTGTAATGTTTTCAATTTATTTTAAAAGGCAGTTACATTACATCCCGCCCTGAAATACGGAAATTACACAATTTAGTTTATAATTAACTGATAATCCCTACATTTTTTTTATATACGAGTATATATATATTTTATTAATCTATATGATCTTAATATTATAAAAGGGTTATACTACTGTGTCTGTCTCACTGGGAGAACCTGTGTTGAGAGCAAGCAAAGTTTAAAGTTTACAGTTTACAAAGGTTTACAAAGTTTCCAAAGTTTACAAAGTTTACAAAGTTTACAAAGTTAACAAAGTTTAAAAAGTTTACAAAGTTTACAAAATTTGTAAGTTTACAAAGTTTACAAAGTTTACAAAGCTTACAAAGTTTAGAAACTTTAGAAAGTTTACAAAGTTTACAAGGTTTACAAAGTTTACAAAGTTTACAAAGTTTACAAAGTTTACAAAGTTTACAAAGTTTACAAAGTTTACAAAGTTTTACAAAGTTTTACAAAGTTTATAAAGTTTACAAAGTTTACAAAATTTACAAAGTTTACAAAGTTTACAAAGTTTACAAAGTTTACAAAGTTTACAAAGTTTACAAAGTTTACAAAATTTACAAAATTTACAAAGCTTACAAAGCTTACAAAGTTTACAAAGTTTACAAAGTTTACAAAGTTTACAAAGTTTACAAAGTTTACAAAATTAACAAAGTTTATAAAGTTTACAAAGATAACAATTTACAGAATAATATTATGACAAAAGGTTTGAAGCGTCAATTAAACATTGTATCGTACATATAGAAATGTTCTAAAACAATCATTGAATTTTTATCTGTTTTGGCTAATGATCCAAATCTTGGTGTCGAATTTATATTTATCGTAATTTGTATTCAATCTAATGGCCAGCGGAAGTACATTATTTAGTTTAAAAAATAAAACAATAACTTTGCTTATATCACTTTTATTTATACTTTAGCCGACCGGGTTTCGCTACTACCGTAGCTTCTTCAGGGCAGTATACAACTAAACTATGAACTATGCTGCACATGTGTTATAGATTGATACAAACAGGCGAGTGAAGGGCCAATGGTGGGAGATCAGCAGGTACCTGTGGTACACGGTGTGAAGTATGTTTATTGGAAATAATTTAAGGCTTGGACTTTTATTTTAATTTATTTGATTATTTATGAGTCTACTATTAGTGTTTTTGGCTTTCCTTATTTCGAATGCCTCTAAGTTATCTAGTCGAATGCCGGTTCCATTTTTATGTAGTAAACTAGTGCCTGTATTTTTATTGAATGTGTGGTCTGTTGCTAAGAAATGGTTAGCAAATTCGGAGAACCCATTATTATTTAGACATCTTAAGTGTTCTTTTACACGGATATTAACATTACATTGACGTAAATAAATGCCCGAGTGGCCTAAAATGTCTTCTTTATCATTACCATTAATCAAAATTTTACCTAAACTATTGTTTGTGTAAAATGCTGGTTTAATCTCTGACGGAAGGTTTTTAATGCTTTGTTGAGAAAAGTTATTGATATATAAGATTCTACGCCATTGATACGGTTGATTATTATTATTTATTATATTATTATTAGGGGGGGTACTGTTGAATAAAAACTTATTTGACGACATTTTTTTTAGTTTTTTTATTTAGTATGTTAATGACTAAGTTTTCATGATAATAGTTCTAGTGAAAAATTAGCATTTGATAACGGGACCGTAACCAACCGGTGAATCATCGAGTGGAAAGCGGAATGTTTGTGGGAGGTTGGATGATTTGAGGTGTTATGGATGGTTATGTCTGTATAAGTGGGTTTACGGTAAATTTTAAAATCTATTTTATTGTTTATAACTGATAACGGAGGTCTAAAAAATTTAAAGTGGTGTTGATTCCTATTTCCATGGTGAATTTAATTTGTTTATGGAAGGAGTTTATTAGTAGGAGGAAGGAGTTAAGTTGGCGCTCCGTACCTGTCCATATACATAAAATATCGTCGACATCCCTCTTCCATAAAAGCACGTTATTTAGTAGGGGAGATTTACAGTATATGAAAATATACATTATTTAGCTTTGTTGCAACGTATCTAAAGTTTCTTTGGAGAAATGTTGTCTTAGCGAAAGGGTAGAGTTGTGCCCTTTAGATCTAGTGTCGTGAGCAATTTAGACATTGTCAAATAGATTTGTGTGTTAGAGATATGCATAGACATTGTCAAATATATATGTGTGTTAGATATATGCATAGACATTGTCAAATATATATGTATGTTAGAGATATGCATAGATATTGTCAAATAGATTTGTGTGTTAGAGACATGCAAGTTCAAGTATGTTTTTGGTACAAAGTTGCCTAATATCAAACATAGATTTTCCTAAAGATTTCGTCTGAACTATAAATATACATATATATTTGTGAAGTTATTTTAAAAATATATGTACCTACACGAAATATGATTTACCTACAGATCAGAAATATATGCGGAATCCTACCACATACAGCATAAATTAAACCATAGATGATAGAATTGAAGATTTTAATTTTTAATTTTTTTTTTATTACATAATTTTAATTACATACAATGGGAACTTGTACCTGCTAAGTCACTGCAAGTAGCTTGTCAGCAAGAGTTTAGTTAAACAATATTATATAATACAATAATCAATTACAATCATTATACAAATGTAGCGCAAAATCAGAACAATATAGTTGCATGCATGTCGTTATCAATGTACATAAGTTGGAAAAAATAGTTTAAAAAAAAACGAAACCAGCATAACAGTTTTGTTATAGAGATACCAGAGTCCAATTACACAATATCGATTTAAATAATATTATGAAAAATATCTAATATCAGCAAATATTAAACACATTGAGAAATAAAAAAAAAGTAGTATTACAGTTTTCTTAAATTAAGGATAGACTTAATATAATAGTAACACTTGAATTATTTTGAAGATACCCGCAGCTATCAAGGAGATATACAATCAAGGAGACCATCATATTTATTCGATAGACAAAGAAAGAAAGAGTAAAATAGTGTAAATACAGCAGATAAGAAGGAGCTTTACAACCAAGGAGACCGTCATATTTGTTACCATCAATACATAAGGTTACTTTCCAAAACCCAATACTTTGATCTGAGAATTAAACATTTGAAAAGAATTTTTTCACTAAAAAATGATACGATAGATCTTCATGCTAACCAAAACTCACTTATTTCGAAAGATATGAATGTGGTATAAAAGTCTTCAACAGAGTTTTTAACAAATACAATATGTTGCCAGGAAACCTTGCAGTACCAGTAGGTACCTACCTACTGGTACAACAGATAAACAAAATTGCTTATAAATTCACCAGGATAAATGAAAACTGAAATAATGAATCCGATGCGGTCCTTTGCGCAGTGTGCAATGTGCATGGCGGATTATATAAAGGGGTTTAATTATTCTCATGCTCTTATCGCAGTGCACCGGATTAAATGAAAATGATTATCTATCAATTGAGATGACCCGAAAATGCATTCCGACAATTCGAATTGTTTTCATTCTAAAAATAAGGTTTTGTTCTAGCTAAGCTTTTTGACAGACGTTCGATGCTAATAACTTCCGACGGACTGAATTAATTGATCATTGAAAAATATCCTTTGTAACATAGGTGAACTTCTAGCGTGGAGGAAAATATACTCGTATACGATCCCCTCTCATAAAAAAAACTTGTTTAGTCAAAATGATAAAAAATATAATGAATACGTTATTGAGGTTAAATATCGTTCCGTACACGCTGTTGAAGGGAGGTAGCAGGAGACCAGAAAAATAAGTAATGATGAAAATGGTATTGAAATTGATAGACTATTTAGGAATACTATACATAATTTATACATATAATATAACATAATTGACCTTCTTCCATTTTTACATTATTTGTCAGCAAATTATTAGGAGGAAATACATAATATAACTTGATCTTGAGAACATCAAATTGCGTAAATGGATAAAATGCGATGCATATAACAGAAACTAAATAGTTCCATTTCTTGATTTCACAAATATGTACATCTATCTATATATATAAAAAATAAATGTTTGTCCGACTGTCTGTCTATCCTCGATTTTCTCAAAAATTACTAGACCGTTTTCGCTGAAAATAACACAGTTTATTCTTATTAGTGCCGGGAAGGTTTAGAGAGTTTAGTTTGAATGAAATCCAATATGTAAAACGTTTTAAAATTAGTATGAAAAATATTGAACCCGCTATGTTTTATTGAGGTTAGCCCAGAGGTATACCACTCTGGTGAGGGATAGATTACTTATTCAAAAGAAGAAGGCTTGTTTGTGTAGAATATTTTCAAAATGGAAAAAAACAAGTAGGTACCTACTTAAGAACTTTATTATTTAGATATATTTTAAAAATAATAAATGTTTGGAATGAAGGAATATTTTCAAATGAATGTTTCTTTGTTTTATTGTTTAGGGATAGTAATAGTCCTAACAAGTAATAGTCGTTACTTTCGCTGTCAAATCAGTTATGGTACCCAAACGATAAGCAAGAATTCACAACTTCATAACTTAATTCCAAAAAAAATCCCGAGCAAGGCCGGGTATACTTTTACTGCCTTCCGTAGAAAAAAATAAAAAATATTTTCAAAACAAAAGCTTAATTGTGTTTGTGTTCGAGTAATGTTTACTATAATTTATAACAAAGTTAACCGCATTGTTTAAAAAACAGAAAAATATGAAAATGTTTTATTTACGTTCATGTTTATAACGTTATCACTATTTGCGGTTTCCTCTCATTATCATAATATTTTAAATAAAAACTATTACTCTGTGTGAACTACTTGACCAAGACCGATTAGTAACCTCCGCGTAGAGCGGTAGTCTCCTTGGCTCTGAACCAAGGAGACGCGGATTCTAAACCGATTAAATACAGACTAATAAAGATATGCGATTTTTCGTCACATAAAGACTGTAATATGTTAAAATTATTTATTAACACTTATAGACCCAGACGAATATACTATTAAATGAATTAAAAATTACGTTGTATCCACCACTTTATTAATACATAAATATCAACTTGTTTCAAAAGCGATGCTTTCTTCATCAGGAATATATAGTAAATTCTATATATTCTTGTTAAAGAAAGCATCGCTTTCAAAACATGTTGATATGTGTATATTACTAAAGTGGTGAATACAAAGTATTTTTTAATTCACTTTTTAATAATGACGCCACAGAGTGAATATCAATATTTTGAAGAAATTATAGAATATACTGTTAGTATCGCCTGTGATAGATATTGCACCATTCACAATCGATGCTTTACTTGAAATGGCTTTAGTTAACTTTAGGGGCCAGCTTAGAAAGGGTGCCGCCTACCCAACCATCCTCTTCTTCATCTTAAAAAAAAAAGAATAACATACATTTCTTTGTTTACGAACAACCTGACAAAATTTTGTAATCTCCTACTACCACAATTAAAAGCGGAAAACATTGCTTGTGCAATGATAGAGGACTTAGTCAGGCGAGGAATTGAACCAACAACGCGATGCCTGGGTGGAAACCACCTCAGCCATTGACCGGTCAGAGTCCCACCGGCGCCTGGTTGTTGGAACTTTTATTCGACATCACAGTTGCGAAAAATATTATGCGATTCGTAAAAAACATTTTTTAAATTTGATTTAGTTTATCACCTAAAAGCATGATGTAATTAATGGTTATGCATCCACCCTAGTTAAGCCCGTTTAGCACGGCCGCTGCCGGTGTATTGCATTCGGCCTTTGAGAGGCATCACACCGCGCATCGGGCGACATTATTTGTCCCATTCACATAATTTGCATGGCATTTCCATGGCAATCCGCGCATCTCAGCCGATGACGTACGTCAGATCCACGTACGCCACTTGACCATTATAAGCGGCATACGGCATACAGCCAGGGACAGCGTCCCGACAATTATAATAAGCAGCGCTCAGCGCTATATGCGTCCAACGGCGCTATGACAATTTTACGGCCTAATGATGCACGAAAGGGCTCGATGCTACCGTAAACGGATCGTTAAACTATCGGGCCCGATGGGTCATTTGATTTACCTCGACTGTTTTGTACAGTTTCAGAGTACTTTCAGAGTTGTTTACGCCATGATACATAAACTTATATTTCCACTTGCTTCATTTCTGAGAACGTTGTAGTGTCCACAACACGTTATGTGTATTATAAGTAAGTGGAATAGTAGGTTAAAAGTAAACGTTGACAAAAGTTTTTGAGAATTAGTAGTCAGATTAAAATATTATTAACGGTAGAATAGAAATAAATTTCGAAATGACAACTTTACTATTCGAACGCCGAATATGTGCTGTGGTTATTCCAGGATAAATTTATAAAGGTAATTACGTACAATAAGAATGAGTGCCGCCATTCTAATAAGAGGCTTTAACTGCAATTAATGTACTCGTACTAACTGTGGTAATTATTTAGCGCCAATTCCATACACATGTTGGGCAAGATAATGGAGCTACTGATCTCTGACCTGACACACACTATTTTCTTCATGATTTAATATCTATATACGATTCTAAGCAAGACTCGGTGAAAGTATTTGATTACCTCAGATATGACATATTTCCTGCGATTTCCGTAAAAACAGGCAATAATATATACTTCCTACTCACTCTGCGTACTCCGGTGCAGCCTTGCATTATTATCCGAAAGCTTTTCAATTTGTTACAATTATTGAAAGTAAAGAATATCTTTATTGATAATAACGAAAATTTAATAGTAAAATTAATAGTCAATACACTTTTAAATAAAACAAAAACTTTCTTATGAACCACGAATATATTTTAATTTCGCCAACCGGTTTCGCTTAGCTCAAGCTTCGTCGGGGCAAATACAATAACTTAAGAATAATACACAGTTATCGGTTACAGAAAACAAAATAGTGAAATAGAGAAAATACAAAAGAGAGAGAAAAGAGAACAAAATTTTAGAGGGAGACAACAATAGAAAAGTATTATGTATAAAAGGGAGTCAACATTAACATTTGTTAATAATAATAGATACAACAGTGTAATGGGAACATAATGAAGTCATTAAAGAGAGAAGTTTAAGCTAAGCGAAACCGGTTGGCGAAAAATAAAATATGTTCGTGGTTTAGAACAAAGTGTTTCTAATATTTGATATAATTTCAAACCACAAAGTGATTGCTTCTTATGAAAATTAATACACTTTATTGATCGGGACTAAAAAGAAGCAGTGCAGGGGCATGCCTTGTGTCAATATATACAATACGAGTATATATACAGTGGGCAGGTGTGAGTAAAACAAGATGTCACAAATATCCATATTGTTTCCAGTCGACCTGTGGGCATTGTATCGTGGAAACCGTATACTTTGCCCACCTCTCAGCCAACATTTCAGATCACACACTCCTGCCAAGGGCCAGGTGTTGTAGAACAAATACTAGAGATATGAATAGTATCTCCATAATATTTTACATACTCCACGAGTGGGTTCCAAGTTCCAACCGTCCAACATTCCACCCTGTGTGAGCTTTGAGTAGTTATTCGATAGCATGTGTCGCTGTCGCCACTGCAAACTGAAATATTAACCATTTAGTGTCGCATTGTCAACGTCATCGTTAAGAAACACTACGAAATTAAACTTTACATGTATTTTTTCCTGGATGCACGGGTTCTAGATTTCATTCCAGTTGGTAATAGTCGTGTGACGTCCAAAATACAAAAACAAGGTTTCATTTTCAGTGGTCTCCGGGGCGCAGAAATAATCATTTTGGTTATTTATTCGGGGGTCACGGATTCAAAAGATTAAAACATGCAGCATATTTATTCCAGAGCGGGAATCCACCGGAATAGAAACCCCCCACATCGTGCAGTGCACCAGCATTTCCCAAATATAGATAGACACGAAAAACGCATTACAGAAAAATATACACTACCTACTTGTATTGTCGCTGAACTTCATCCTACTCCAACAAGCTACATTAATGATTTTTAAACATAATTTATTTTCATAATTTTAACAAATGCCGTAATAGGAACGGCTGCACGGCCTGTTTCACGAAAAAAAACTTAATACTCACCTAAACCTAATGGTTTTTTTTTTCATCAAAAAGTATAGTAAGTATCTAGTAGTAATTTATTTATTCAATTTATTTTTTATAACTTATTGAAGTTTGTAAAGCTCATTGTAATATTTAATCATTGAAGAAGATAATATTAACACATCCCAAATGAACCACAAAACCGAAAAAACAACAGAAATTAAAAAGATTTCAGTCGCATCTTCATTTCATTTGGGATGTGTTAATATTATCTTCTTCAATGATTAAATATTACAATGAGGTTTACAAACTTCAATAAGTCATAAAAAAATTTAATATTTCTTTCCAGACTTGTAAAATAAGTCAATAGATGTCTCGTATAAATAAAAATCGGGTAGGTATACCCGAGACTCTATTCCAATTGCAATTGAGTTCGGGATGAAACTTTGCAATCATCATAAGGATAGCAGCCAATAATATGGTCAAGTCTTGAACTTGAAGTATGATACCGGTGTAAATGGCGTAAATTGAACTGGTCTCATTAGCTAAGTTGGTTAAGCGGTTACCCCAGATAGGTAGAGGTCCTGGGTTAGAGTCCCAGATGCGACAGAAATCTTTTTAATTTCTGTTGTTTTTTCAGTTTTGTGGTTCATTTGGGATGTTTTAATATTATCTTCTTCAATGATTAGTAATTTATTTATTTTTGTGTCCATTATGAAATACAGGCCATTAAAGGAATTGATTTTTCGCGATTTTAGAGGCACCTTTAACAATTATTTGGGGGCTAACGGGGTAATTTTTTTTTTTACCCCTCTGCTTTGAAAATATAAAATTAATAATTTAAAAAAAAATATATTAATATTGTGGACTTTAAATTAAATTAAAAACGGTCAATTTGCGTTTGCACACAAATTTTCCGTACATAATTTAAAATATCAACCCGAAAAAACGTTTTTTTTTTAAGGTTGTTTTTTTTTTTTTTACGTTATCAAATTTACATAGCATATATGATTTTTTTTTTATTAATACAGTAAGCCCGCAAATAATTTTCAAAATTGCCTCTAAAATTATGAAAATGGTTTTTTTTCTCACGGCATGTATTTCATAATTTAAAATAAAAATAAATTAAATACTTCCCATCCGTACTAAATATTTACTATACCTTTAATTTAAAAAATATATGTATCATTCAGTTTGGATGGGTATTTTGGCCTCAAATTAAGTCATCTATGAAACAGGCAGCGCAGCCAAAGGTGAGTGTTGTTTTGTAATCTCAATGGCAATATCGTCATTACCTATACATTATTTTATATGTATTCAATATGAAGGTCCTCCTACTTGGAAATAAGCATGACTAACAACCTTGATGGCATTTCATTACATGATTAGGCAGATAGGATGGACTTCCACACATTTTTGTTTTGGCTCACGCTTCAATCACATTCATACCGTACTCTTTTGTTATACTGACTCTTGACATGACCCGACTTCAAGTATTTGACTCACTTGATCGTGTGATGTCTTAATCTTTACATGTACTTTAGCACGAAATAACACGCTTTTTCAAAACGTATTGAAAGTAGGAACCTAAAACCCTATTTTCACTTGAGATTAAAAAAGTTTGATTTTTTTTATACCTTAACTTTGAGCACCTATACAACTGTTTTGATTTAATATAAATTCATGTTCATTTTGCTTCGGTTGAGCGAAATCCATTCCGAGTTCATATTACGTTTTATGTATGGTACCAATATAATTTCAATAGAATATGGTGTTTCCACACCCACGGGTATTGTTTGCATAAAAATAATTCGTTTCGTGTTTTTATTTTTTCGCTGTTTTATAATTTATGACGTTGGTATTTGTTTGTGTAAAAACATTCAGCTGTGACATTTCCTTAACGCCAGAAAAAATATTATTAGTTTTAATGTTCGCGTAGAATGTAAATAATAGTAGGAAAAGCATCTTCTCAATGTTTGGACGGGAACAGTTTTTTGTTTTGTTTTTTTTTTTGTTTGTTTATGTGGCTACATACATAATCGTAAAAGTTTTTTTTTGTTATAATATAAATATTTATTTAAAAAATATGATTGATACAGAGTATCATGTATATTGTAGTAATACATTTTTATACATAATTAATACATGTACTTTTGTGTAGATATTTTAAAATTAAAGATGTACCCCTATAAAAAGCTATGTTTCGTATATAAGGGGGGAGTTATCTATATTCAGGAGTTAATTTGTTCTTAAAATACTCTATTTTATTTATATTTTTATTATTAATATAATTTATATTATAGGTAAGTTTAATTTTTTCGGTATATTTTTTTATTTGTGTTTTGTAATTTAATAAATATTGTTATTATAATTTCTTGAAAAGATTGGTATTCACTTTGGGCATCATTATTAATAAGTAAATTAAAAATTGCTTTCAATTATTTAATTAATTTTAATTTATTTATTGTTTCTTTACATTGTATCTTTTTGAGCGTTAGAATTGTTAACCTCACTAGGACAAGCCTGTGTTGCGGTTAATAATTTTACTAAATAAAATAGCACACAGATTATATATTAACAGAACAATATTGTTACATTAAGGTTTGTACGAATTGGGTACCAACATGGTACCTGTTCATCTAATTCCAGCCAATTCATTAAAGTATAATGTAGTTAACAAGTAGGGTGACCATGATATACATTGAAATTTAATTGCAAGAAAAAATATACTAAAACTATTATTTTAAAAAGGAGAAAAGAAAGGAAGAGAAAATTGAATTTATTTTCATATCAATATTAATAATATTTTTTTATTTTTTTATTTCTAATACAAATTTTTCATTCAATGTTTTAATATATTTTTTATTAAATTTTTTTGATTAATTACTTAAATACTTCAATTTAATCAAATTTTTTTGTGTTTGTAATTTGTCTTTTATTACAGTATTGTGTTCTATGTTTATCATTTGTTTATACTTGACATTATTATTTTTTAGTATTCTATATATTCCTGATAAGAAAATCATCGCTTAACCGAAGCATATTAATATGTTTATATTAATAAAGCGGTGTTTACAAAACAATTTAATTTTTTTTTAATTAATAATTTTATTTCTCGGTATTTGTAGTTTTGTTGAAGCAAAGTTTTTTTTTACATATTAGAAAGATGGCGTAGGTTACGAGTTGTGGTGCAAAAGTGAAGGTGGGGGTTGTAATAACCAAAATGCATATTAATCTAAAGGGGATTGCAATTATAAATGTGGATGCTGTTTAAATATACATATTTAAACCCGTATATTGATGACGCATATTGTTACGAATTAGTAATAAGTGCATCTATTGTTTTTTTCTAATGTTATCATTTATTCCGTAAAATGTACATGTATTCTGAATAATCAGTTAAACTATAGCAAGCTCTATTATCTGTCAGTCAAATTGTCAAAAGAATTTAATAGGATAATTTTAACACTTTTAAATGAAATAAATTATGTCGCTTCCTCAGATTATTAGGAGTCAATTTATACAATTATTTGATATACCCATTCTAGAAAGGGGTCATAAAAAAATTGCATTAATTTGACGTTTGATTTAGATGTTTTAAATTGTCATATGAACTTCTTAAAATTTTATTTACCACGTTTGACCGTGTATAAAATGTGGAGATTAAAAAATAACGATGGCGGAATGATGTAAGCACAATGATTAAGATAAGGAAAGGGACGCTTAGATGGTTTGGGCATGGAGAGCGGATGAACGAAGAAAGAAATGTATGACGCGAATATGAATGGTAGAAGGGGGACTTCCGAGGAAGACAGGGCACGATCGAGTGAACCAAATACTTAAATCGGGTTAGAATTACAGAAGAGTATGTATGAGACGATGTATAAATGTGATTGAAGCGAGGAATGTATGTCAAGACCGAGTAAATTATTACCGCTTTGGAAGGAATGCAAAATTTGTTATTTTACAGACAATTTGAAGTCATCTACCTTTAACAGCAGCATTGATTCGGTCCAGATGGTACAGCGACAGTGGAATGGGATCCACAACCAACTTCAGTCCCCCGCTAGAAGGCCGCCTCTCATCGTTATAACTTTCATCTTCGTCTTCAAAATCATCATCATCATCATCTGTCCTCTCGGCCAGGAAGATGGCGGAGTACCTCACGCGAGGGGAGGGCTCGCACTGCTCCCCCGGCTTCCTCTCCCTGGTGACAAACACAGTGGCTCCGTTGAAGCTCTTTTTACGGGTTGCCTCGAAATGTACAACACTGAGATCGTTCAGATCCCCCTTGATGACTCTCCTGATGAATATTTTATAGATATGCTGATCTTTCCTTCTCCCTATGTTTGGGATCCTCGGGGCATGACGCACGTTCAACACTTTTCCGGTAAATATATATTTCGATTGTTCTACGGTTCTCAGAAGGATTTCGGCATTTTCTATTAGAGTCGTGTTAAATTGGCAGAACGGGTGGGTGTTCCTGTGACTTCGGAACGAGAACTTTCTGGAGTTCCTCTTCCTGACCCGCCCCTTCATGTTGTGCATCCTGTCGTTTGAGTACAGCTCTACTGTTGACAGTAGCGAGACTATTACGAGGCATAGCGTCCAAATACCGGAAACCTTCATCGTGCTTATGTTACCTCAACAACTATGCAAAGTGATATGATAGCACAAAGACATTCTATATCAAAAGGAATGAACTATTAAACTATAAGGCACTTAGTTTAACCTGTATTATGTGTAACGGAGGTTAATCACGAATTAATTATACAAAGCATTGTCACTGTAAGTCTAACAAGACGGTTATATTTTAGTGTGTTAGCTAATCAAGGTAACCACGTGTGTCCCGGAGTATTCCACAGGTGCGTGCCGTGGAGAAGCCGCCCGATAACAATAATGTGTCACCGTTCTTACTTACTTTATTACATATACTTTATATGGGCGTTTTCTTACGACCGACTGCTGTTCACACTAGAAACAGAAATGTCTCACTCGATTGTTTCTCAGAATTGTTCGAAAATCGTCATCGTTCGTGGCGTTAAAACTAAACACTCGAAGTTGGAGCCGTTTAATGGACTAAAGAGATAAACAAAATCCTCGGCAAAGTATTTAGAAACTTTAATGCACTTTACACAATATTGATTCGAAATTTCTCATAACATCCGACGTAGAGACGTTTGTTACGCATGTTCCGAATACTATCCGCACGCACGGGAATTTCCCGCGTACAACCGTAGTATTTTTTTCGATATCGACACGCGATTGTCACGTTTGTTTACGAGGGAACGAGCACGCGCACTGTACCGCACAATCCCGACTCTGGAATACGTCTGACGGAACT
This sequence comes from Halesus radiatus, assembly GCA_022606495.2. Classification (NCBI taxonomy): domain Eukaryota; kingdom Metazoa; phylum Arthropoda; class Insecta; order Trichoptera; family Limnephilidae; genus Halesus; species Halesus radiatus. The sequence continues at coordinate 31,574 of JAHDVE020010070.1, read as the reverse complement.
GGGACCAGAGAGGCTGTACTTCGGCTATGCTGGCCTCAGAGCCAACAGCAATACGCTCTGCCCACACACTTCACGATCGCAACACGCTGCTTGCTCTCGCTGCCTTCTGCCTGCCTCGCAGCCTGCCTCGCTGCCTTGTCGCGCCGAGAGGGTGCCAGCGACCCGCACTGGGCCCGCCGCTGACGGCTGTCAGATTAAAACGAAAGTTTGATGTGAAAAAAATGACTGACAAACTATTGTTTCGGACCCATTTGATAATCGCCTCTGAGGACCATGCGATGGGGTATCAGATACTGTCCATTGTGAAATTAATAATCCGTTTTCGTGTTTGCATTGGACGAAGATTTTTTTTTTCAAAATGTCAGATGTGTCGCTAATGTTATGACATAAATAAACAACCTAGTTACCGTCTATCATTCACAAATTCACTAGAGTTCAACTGGTTTGATTCGAAACTTTAGACGTTTTCACAAAAAATAAGATTATTTACAAGAGCTTCGCAATATTACTGGGTAAACAAAACTAAAGTGATGAAAATTAACACTCTAAAAATGGATAACTATTACTATAAGCGATCAAAGTACGTGCTGCTAGAAATTTTACGGAATGCACTCAATTGTTGTTACTCAATGTTTCGCATAGTGAAATTTACATTTGCTTCTAACAATAAATATTCATAATGCTGTTTTATATATAACAAATATACATTAAACAATATTATATTAACACCAGTATCATACATTCAGGATCTGGCTGTAATATTCGATGAAAACTTGACATTCATTACACACATTAACGATATAACTAACAAGGCTTTAAATATGCTTGGCTTCCTTTGAAGAACTTTAATAGATTTCTTTACAAGTCTTCAGATTGTGTTCTAAAATCCATATAAAAGCCCAGATGGGTGTATAATCAAATAAATAAATAAATCTTGTCCCTAGCGTGTACTGGGTACTTGGGTCAGTGTTCCATTGATTTATTTCCTCAAATCAGAGAATGAGGTTCACACCACCACGGAATTTAACTCTTGTTCCTTAACAAATAACTGCACAACTCCCACACACCGCACTGCTGGCTTCAGAAACAGATGTTAATTTCTGTATCATGTAAAACTGTGAATCGATTCGTCTTCGGAGCATTTAACGAGAGGACAGAGAATAAGAGGCTGTAAAATTTAAACGTTTACAAAGTACCTACACGCGTAGGTTTTATTTTATCGATTTTTATCAACATTATTTGCTCACACTTCTGCTATATAAGGACGTCAACAATGGAAATGTTTAAAAATTTCGACCTTCGAAGTATACAAAAAATCTATGTCAATAGTATTCTGGTTCATCATCTCAAAATTGTTAAAATGGCTATCACTCCTCATAATCATAATACCAGAGCAAAGCAACTAAACAATCTAAATGTACCTGAGTCTAATACTACTTTTGGACAAAGAAACTCTGAATTTTTAGCTGTAAAATTATACAATAAATTGCCACTTAGTACCAAACAAAGTAATACAATCAATATTTGCATTAAGTCCAGTAAAACTTGGTTAAATGAATTAATAGAAGAAGAAGTGACTGGTATTCTTAAAATAACGTCATAGAAGTTAGTTGAAATACCCTGCCCAAACCACGAAATTGATATATAGAAGTCGCTGAAACCTCCTTATTCAAAACTTAGCTCGCCTCAGGACAGAATCTCCTAGTGAGGAGGACTATGAAAAAAATTTCTTTAATGTATATGTATTTATTTTATATTTATACTTTACCTTAAAATGTCAAAATTATATAGAAATTAATAAAAAAACAAAATATCACTTTTACTATATTAGCTAGTTGTACACCTTAATAATAATAATAATTGAATGATTTTTATAGCGCCGTTTTTGTGAAAAATCACTTCAAGGGCGCTGTACAAATATTACTTCCTATTCTTTAACTAATTATGTACAGACAGATACAGAAAAACATACTTTCCTTGCAGGTCGCTTTAGATGAACACAGTTTTATCAGAAAATTTTAGTATAGAGATGAAAGTTTTACAGTTGCTATTTTCTATTGATGTTACATTTATTAGGAGATTGGTGGCACAAGAAGAGTTGGTATTTATTGATATATTTATAATTTCTCAAATGGAAATGTTTAGAAAACAACCTTAAAAAGCGTAAGAAGCTTTTAATAGATTTTTTATTTATTTTTACACTTTTGTTCGTAAGGTAATTTACGCAAATTTTTAAACTAAATTAAATACTTCGTCGATTTGTTGGAACTGAAATACGTATTTCATATCAATGGGGATAGCCATTTTTTTAGATATTTATTGTTGTATAATATTATTTAAAATAACATTTTTAATCACTGAAGAAGATAATATTAACACATCCCAAAATGAACCACGTAACCGAAAAACCAACAAAAATTAAAAAGATTTCAGACGCATCTGGAACTCGAACCCAGGACCTCTACCTATCCGGGGTAACCGCTTAACCAACTTAGCTAATCAGACCAGTTCAATTTACGCCATATACACCGATATCATAAATAAATTATAAAAAATAAAAATTGAATATTTCTTATTTATATTTTTTTGCTTAATTTTATTACCATGCTACAGGTTTTTACATATCCTTGTCATTCACGTGCGTTTTTAAAGTTATCTTAAATTAAACAAGCACATCAATAATTAGACATTAATAGGTGAAGGTAGTGGGAGTGGAGATTTGGAGGGGGGAGGGGGAATAGAAGGGAAGAAGAGAAATGGATTTTTTTGTCATTTTCTTTATAACACCTAATGGCTTTGCAGTTGATTGGATTTATGAAGTTACTTATAAGTTATTGTTGTTTTTATGAAAACATAATTTGCCGTTTGAAAATAATATGTAAATTACAGAAAAATCTAACTCTGAGCTTACACTGGTGGGCTTTACGGAAGTTAAGTGGTGAATACAGGGAATATTTTTAAGGACTACAAGAAGTGTTCAAATATACTATAGTACAGAATATGTTTCCCCGCTCTTAATCTAAAATAAAACGAAGATAATACATTTAGGGCGGAGCGTGCCCAAGGAAATAATGCGATCGTAGAGCCATAGCTCCTTGTAAAGCGAGACACGAGTCCACCCTTAATCTTGATCGATGGTGAAATACCTATTGATATGTTATTCCTTCATGTGGTTCTCGTGTTTCTGCTAACGAGTACCCAGCTTAAGCAGCCTTTCTGCCCACCAGACAATGGGCATCACGTGACGAATGAAAATCAATCCTAAGCTTGCTAAATGTCGTTATTGATCGAATCTATGTTAACTTCGAAAATCTATGACTGCAGAATGGAAATCTATTAACATTAGAATGCTATTTATTAGAATGTTTTAAAATATTGAAAATGCACCTATCTTTCCAGTTCGACACGGGACAGAACCTAATTGATAATCAACTTGCATATAGCGTACCAAACAGATCATGACCTACCGCAGTTACTAATTTTATTTTCGGAAAGTACTATTATGCGTGCGAAATCGGCTGGGTGATTTGGGGGAAGGGTAGGAGAAGAGCACAACTGGGAAAAACTTGACTACTCATATCTAGCCACTAGACAACTAACTAACAAACTAACCGTCACGCCGTTTCCCGCACGGGTAGGCAGAGAGAACGGACCGCCAAACAACTCTATCTTGGCCTACACTTCATGCTTCATTCACATTCATATATATCGTCTCATACATTCTTTTCTATTATTCCGACTTCTGATATGGACCGACTCAAGAATTCGATTCATTTGATCGTGCCATGTCGTCCTCTGGTGTCCCCGGGTTCTTCTTCCATGCTCATTCGCGTCATATATTGTCCTTAGACCCCTTTTTTCGTGTATTCGCTCTGCATGCCCAAACCACCTAAACGTACCTTTCTCATACTCATTAGGCTTACATCAGACTTGAATTCTTTACGAATCTAAATATTTTTCACACGATCATACATGGTTTTACCACACATTCATCTCAGAGATCCCATTTCAACAGCATTCAGTGTACTTTCATTCTTCCTCCCCCAATCACACAATGTTTTTTTTTCATATTCGTCTCAGAGATCTTATTTCTACAGCATTCAGTTTACTTTCATCCTTCCCCTGTCAGTTTCATGCCTCACTAGACAATAGACATACATAAAGTCATTTGAATCCAATCTGAATAGTGGGCTTTGATGTTTCACTCTGAATACATATACGAGTATTATCAATAAATGAATTAAAAATTTAATCATTGAAGAAGACAATATTGAACTGGTCTCATTAGCTTAGTCGGTAAAGAGGTTGTCCCAGAAAAACAAAGGTCCTGGGTTCGAGTCCCAGAGGCGACTGACACCTTTTTATTTCGGTTTTGTGTTTCAATCAGGAATATATCGAATTCTAGAACACAACAATGTAAGTATAGACAAATTATACGCATAGAAAACAATAATGTAAGTATAGACACTTTATAAGCATAGAAAACAATAATGTAAGTATAGACACTTTATAAGCATAGAAAACAATAATGTAAGTATAGACAATTTATAAGCATAGAAAACAATAATGTAAGTATAGACAATTCACAAGCATAGAAAACAATAATGTAAGTATAGACATTTTATAAGCATAGAAAACAATAATGTAAGTATAGACAATTTATAAGCATAGAAAACAATAATGTTAGTATAGACAATTTATAAGCATAGAAAACAATAATGTTAGTATAGACAATTTATAAGCATAGAAAACAATAATGTAAGCATCGACAAATTATAAACATAGAACACAATAATGTAAGAATAGACAAATTATAAACATGAAAAATTATTGATTAAAGTAGGTAAGTAATTAATCAAAAATGTGAATAATAATTAATTATAAAACATTGAATAAAAAATGTGCATTAGAAATTCAAAAACAGATTATTTTTATTATTAATATTAATATGAATATAAATTCAAGTGATAGCTATTTAAAAAAAATGATTATGAATTATATTTAATTCACTATCAATGCTTTTTCTTATTTCTAAAATTTCAAATTTGCTAATTATAAATCTGTTGTATTTTTATGTAAAATTTTTAAACCTTTATTTATATCAAAAGAATGATTGATTTATAAAATATGATTGGCATTATTTATTAATAAAATCCGAATATTTCGTAAAATTAAAAGGTTATTTTTCTAAGGGATGTCGAATCTGCGACCTATAACCCCAAAGCTAAGGATCTTAGAGCTCTGCAACGGAGGAAGTAAAATCTCTTTTTCTTTAATCGGTTGTAAAAAAAGTTATGCCAAAACAAGGCTGCAACATGATGTTGTTAAAATAAGTTGTTTCCCCCGACAGTTCAGACACTGTAATGCAGATGGTTATCGAGATTATCATGCCATGTTCCTGTCGCTCTCCCGGTTGACATATTGCATTGAGGACCATCCCGCCGCGCATCATGGTGCTCACTGCTTTTCGATTATTAGTTTTTTAAGAGTCTCGCGCCAATCGTTGAAGTGAGCGGACGCCTTTTGGAACATGCCGCATGACTTGCGAGTATGAACCAGTTTGTAGTTTTAATGAAAATCTACCTATTTAAATATTTTAAAGAATGAACGAATTTTTTCTGTTATGCATTTAAATAAGCTTGGTGAGATCATTTTATCAATATTATTTTTTAAATTATTTATTATATTAAAAAAAAATACATAATTATTTCACTTTATTAACTTAACTACACGCAAATTATACTAATTAACTACACACATATTATATTAATTAACGACATACATATTATATTAATTAACTACATACATATTATATTAATTAACTACATACATATTATATTAATTAACTACATACATATTATATTAATTAACTACATACATAGTATATTAATTAACTACATACATATTATATTAATGAAATACAAGTTAATTATATTAATTAAATACAAGTTAATTATATTAATTAACTTCATACATACATATTTTTCTTAACCTATTTTGATACTTATATAATATATTTTATTACTTAATAATACATTATATTATTTATATACCTTACACACTATTCCTATATTACATATTATTCCTTATACACATTGTTATTTTGCTAATTTATTTTGAGATTGAATAGTTTTTTTTCAATGTTCTTACTTGATTCTCCGTGTTCAGGCTATCGTTAAGGAGATTCTATATATATACACCCGCATTGCCTATTGTTTCTTTTACCACTTTTAGTCTTTACCGTATTCGTGTACAATTTATAATGTTGTCTTGTGTAGTGTTTGTGTACTTGTGATGTTTTTATAAATGATGTGTGTTCGCATCTATGAATCCGTTTTGTATTTTGTAGATCAATATGTATATATTATGTTCGTACAGTTTTCTGATTTTCGGCAAGTTAATTTCTTGGTATTGTATATATGTTCTTTTAAATTCCTTTCCGAAAATGTGTTACTTTTGTAGTGTGTAGGTGTAATTCGATAAAAAAAGGTTTAAGTTTTTGTAAGCGAAGACACAATTAACAAAAAACACAAAAATTCTTACTACCAAGTTCATATTTGAATTTATTATTTTATTGTAAGCAATTTCGGAAAGTTTTTCTAAATAATGTTTTTTCAGACTAACTATTTCCTTAACTTTAACACATAATATCTACTTGAATGTGATCACCACTAAACTAGACACGTGACCGTATAACGCTAGTTGAACTTTGTATGCAAATTATCAAAATATTTTATTTTTCAACGATTTTTTTCAAATGGGCTTTTTTTAAACGCATACGAGTACATGTACACATTACCGAAATTGGCTGGTTATTTCAATAAAGCTTATAACGATTTATTTTGGAATAACTTATTGAAGCTTATAAACCTCTTTGTAATACATTTTTAATCATTGCTGATAATCAGACAAAACAAGGTAGCACTCAGTGGATTAGAGCGTAAGATCCCGAATAAACCATGAGGTCGTGCGTTCGAGTCCCAGCTGCTACCGTTAGCTTTTTCTTTTCTGTGTCGTCGATTTCATGTTTCATTTTGAGAGTTGTTAATATTATCTCCAATGATTAAAAAGAATATTTCTTTTGGACTGCTAATTTTAGTACATATATGTTCTAACTTTTGATTATTCAGTTAAAAATCATGTCTATTGACATAGAAAGGTTAAATCAATATCAAAATATTTTTAATTATGTACACGGTATCTATCAAAAAAAGTTAATTATAAAGTGTTTTCAATACAATACATAAATTAAATCCATCTATAAAATATTCGCCTTCATCAATGCAATAATCTGCTCTTGGGTAGATTCAAATTACATTAAAAAATAGCTATGACCTGGAACATTATTTCATGTCGAGTTTTAATGTTTTACTAGTAAGGATTTAAATATAAGTGGAGTGATGAATAATTTTTTTTAAACTTTTAACAGGGACATAAAATAGAAAACAAAACAATATTATTACACAAATCATTAAGGTAAAAATTATCCAAGCTACAATACTACTTATTCAATGTTCTGATATAGATAACGCTTTTCTGTATAAATGGAGTCAGCAAATATATCAAAAATACGTCCAAAATTGTCGCCCAGATCATGCATTCTATTGGTGAATGAATGAGACTGATAGTTGGTTGTGTAAGTGTGCAGAAAAACGTTACAGTTTGTCTTGTGTTCCTCGTTGGTATATTTAATTTATTAGTGGCGAGGATGGTAGGGCTGTCAAATAGGTTGTTAATGATTCTGTATTATACAACTAGGTCTGACATAACTATCTGTCAGATAGCGTAATCAGATGCAATTGATTCATAAAACTTATATATTTAATAATTTCAATCGTAATTTTGAGTTTTAAATTTATATAATTAAGAAATTTGTACGTAACCCGTTCTATATTATTAGTATACTTTACACATAAGGGACCAAATAGGTGAATTATACCCCACTTAACTTTTAACTAATGAAGCGTATTTACATATTTAAAAAAATCACATACACTATATAGGATAATACGAGCTACGTATACAAGAAATTACAGATACATTACACGTAATCTAACATTTGTATATTCATGATTTAATCTTTCGAAGATTTTTAAGATTTGACGTGAAGTTAGAGGATCGCAAGGCCTATTCCGATTATAAATTTGCCGGATACAGTTTTTCTTTACAGTCATATTCTACAAAAGTAAAATATAACCTCTGAAAGCACGGGTATTTTAATCTACTGGGCGTTAAAATTGTTAGACGAAATGAAAATGGTACCAAAAAACATTAAAAAATCATAAACGAAAACAAGTAATTTATTAAACAGATTATCACCCAAAAGAAATAATATTTCGATGGTTCATAACTCCTCCTCTCTGCCCACGCAATTGTCACACTCCCGCTTTGCGGCTAGCGGCTGCCAACCAGCGGCAGCTCGTGCAAAGTAAACCAGTTCATGTTTGTTCTCAAACTTCTCCCTGTCGTAAGAATGGCAGTGTGAATATTTGACTTCGTGAACAAACTATACGCTTTACTGAAACTAAATAATATGTAATACCATAATACAGGCAGGTAGGTAGGTAGGTACCTAATCAACAACCCTCTGACATATTTACCTGCCATTACAGAAAGACAAACAACCGTGTGCTTAGTATTTGTTGGAGGAAGATAAATATATGTTACCTACATTATTACGCATGATCCTAATTGGGAGACAGTAACTAACTTTCCAAGTAATACATGTATTTATACACGCAGACACAGGTACACACTTTTCAGGTTTAGGAATTTGTTGATTTTAAATTTAAAGCAGAGCAATTCGTTTTTTTTCTATATACGGTTAATTTACGTAATTTTCTTTTATAGTAAAAAAATGTAGATCGCTGTTTTTCTGAAAACAAGAACATAGATTTTTTCCTTAAATTATTAAGAATTTTCTATAATAAAAGTAAAATTAATTTTTTTGGTGTCACTATTAATAAAATTAATGAGAAAAACTTTGCCTACACCACTATTTGATGTATAAATATCATATGTTTCGGAAGCGAAGCTCCCCTCATCAGGATAGACAGTATACTAAGAAATATTGAAGGGTATGGACAAATAATAAACATGGAAAAACGATAATGTAAGAATAGATAAATTACCAACATATTTTAAAATGAACAATGAGCGATGAATGCATTTAAGCAATTAATTAAAAATGTTAATGTAATTTCTTTAAAGGATTGGTATTCACTTTCATTATTAATAAACTCATTAAAAAATAATTAGTATTCACCACTTTCTTAATATGCACATATCAAAATGCTTCAAATACAACCGGCTTACAATTAGACAAATTTGAAATTTTAGAAATCAGAAAAAGCGTTAATAGTGAATTAAATATAATTATTAAACAAATATTTAAAAAAATATCTGTTTCTAGAATTTATTTTCATATTATTAATATTAATAACAAAAATAATTTCCTTTTTAATTCCAAATATAATTTTTTTATTCAATTTTTAATAATAATTTTTTGATTAATTACTTACCTACTTTAATCAATTTTTGTTATAATTTTTCTGTTCTTACATTATTGTGTTCTATGTTTATCTTTTGTATATAATTGACATTATTATTTTTTAGTATTCTGTATATTCCTGATGAAGAAAGCATCGCTTTCGAAACATGTTGATATGTGTATATTATATTATATTGGTGAATACAAAGTAATTTTTATAAATTTATTATTTAAATGTTTATAATTGAAAGAATTGTTTAATTTTGTACCCTGGTGATGGTTGTGTTAAGCGAAACCGGTCGGTCCTAATAAAATTAAATAAATCTTGTGGTTATAAACAAATTTATTGTTTTATTTTCATTAAATATGTCTAATCACGAAGTGACTGCTTTCTATCAAAATATAAAATAAAGTTATTAAAAAAAATGTTATAAAATTAATACTTAATATGTATTTTATATATTTTTGCTTTCTAAATTTTAATTGATTAATTACCTGCTTTCATCACTAATTGTTAATTTTTGTTTATGTTTGCAATTTGTCTATTCTTACGTTATTACTTTTCTTTGTTTATTATTTGTCTATACTTGTAATTATTTCTTGGTATACTATGTATCCTGATGAGGGGAGCTTCGCTTCCGAAACATGTTGATATTTATTTATTGATCGGTGGTGTACACAAAGTATTTCTCATTAATTTTATTATTAAGTATTTATTAATTCACACAAACAATTTTTTTTTCTATTTGTAGGTGACAAAGTTACCACCATTTTGGGTGTTAAGACTATGTAATAGAGAGGACATTACAGCAAGCCACGTCTTCCAACGATACCATCGTCGACCAAGTGAATCAAACACTTTGGGCTGTCTCATCCTAGGTGGAAAGCATGAGGGCTAGTCACCATAATATCACCTTTGATTGGTTATGTAAATGATAAATAAGAAATAATAACTAAAAAAGGGTGGATTTTACCCTTTTTTCTGATATTGATAATAAGGAAATCCAGTCCAAAATAATTTTCTAATTTTCAATTTTTCAAAGCCCACTAAAACGCTCCATATCTATGGATGGTTGGTTTTGATCAGTTTTGAGGTTAGAATGTAAAATGTAAAAACGAAGATGAGCTTTACAGTACACAATTTTATATTATTTTCATAGTAAACCATAACTAAACATAAGTAAGAAAATTAACTACGTTTTTAGAAACTATAACTCAATGAATAATAATAGTATTGAGCATTAACATTATCATACTACCTATTTTGATAATTGGTTTGTTCATGAATACTCTCATTTATTTCATTAATGATATTTTTTTTATAATGAACAACAATTATAGAGCCTAAAGTCACCGAAATTAAGTTTAAATTTCGCAAAAACTAAAAAGAAATATGTATTTAAAATACAAAACAAAATCGAAAAATAAAAATTTCTATACTAATCCAAAAACAGAATGCGCACGTGATGTGAGATGTTCCAAATTCAATTGTACCAACATAACAAGGTGTTTTGATGAGATTATTTTTTATTTACCTTTGAATAACGATTTATAAATTCTACATATAATAAAAGTTATGTATTCAGAATCGGCGTTTGCTGATCTATATTAATATATATTTTAAAGTGATTATTATTTTCACTGGAGTTTCTTATTATTGTGGACACAGGAGAGTAGATAATAGTAATAAAACAGATATTAATCGATCGGTTAGGAAGATAAGTGGAATCCGTGGAAATAGAGGAAGCGTTGAAATTTTAACATCAATTCTACAAAATAATAAAAAATAAAAAAATGTAGGCGTATCTACAACAATACGGTGCTACTAAATTAAATTGCCTTACACGTTTTCATAAACATTAACTTTTCTTACTAGCTTAAAATGAATATCTTAAACGCTTATGAAACATCTTAATCCATCTTTTTAATGCGCCGAAGTTTTACGGCGAACTGAAATGAAATATCTCCCCAATCTAGTTTCAAACATAATGAAGCGTTTCAAACGAAAATCGTTAATGAAAGTTAATGAGTTGGTGTAACTTTTATAATTAAGAGCATGTTAAAATTGTTTAGAGCCACATAATCTCTGGAAATCATTTCTTTCCTCGTAGAGTCTAAAGTATTTTAGTAGGAACGATTAAGCCAGATAAGGAGATCTGTCGGGAGCGGGTTGGAGGAAGCAATTCTTAGAGATAATCAAATGTGTTGGTTAATGCTTACACAACATTCATGATAAGGTCGAAAACTCGTCTAAAATAACAATTATCCGTATTGAAAATATTAACATTTTGACAGCTTTGATAACTTTTCAATAAAATTAACGCTTATTGGGTGTATTTAATGTATGTAGATGACACTCTAATAATTTACTTTGGAAAAACCCTAGAAAATTTATTAGAAAAATCTCATCTGGATCTCAATATATTTAATAATTTTCTAATTAAAAACACATTAACAATTAATGTTAAAAAAAACTGGTTACGCGATCTTAAGTTCTTCAAAAAGTAAAACACCGAATCATAAACCATTTCAAATAGAAGAAAGGAACCTACACATTTCAGAAAGTGAAAAATACCTGGACCTATATATCGATAAACACTTGTCCTTTAAACAACACAAACAAATCCTAAAAGAAAAAAATCATCCCACTAATTGGTGGATTTGGTACTAGAGTAGCTCATCTTTTCCCAGCACACGTTAAGAGGGGCTTACACTTTAGTTTAATCCAGTACCACCTAAATTACCTAATAGACATATGGGGAAACACACACATTACATACTTGGATGAATTAAAAATAATACAAAATAATTTATTTTTTTAAACTTTTCAATTATAACCCAGGCACCCCCACAAAAAAACTATAACAAGAAATGAATTTGCTGAAAATCAGAAAAATGTAAGGATATAATATATTCCTATCAATCTTCAAAAAAATAAAATGGACTTATACACACGATCATAGCATTTATATCAATAACACAAGTACACGAACACAACAGAAGACAACATAATAAATTGTACACGAATACAGTAAACACTGAAATTGGTAAATGAAGCATATGCCATGAGGGTGTTTATATATAGAATCTCCTTCCCGATAGCCTGAAAATGTAGAATCTAGTAAGAACATTTAAAAAAAAATTGTTTAATCTCAAACTAAGTGAGCAAAATAACAATGTATGGTAGGAATAATATGTAAGGTATATACGAGTAGATGACATAATGTAATATTAAGTAATGTGATATATTATATAAGTAAAATGGGTTAAGAATAATATGTATTTATGTAGTTAATTATTATAATATGTATGTAGTTAATTTATATAATATGTATGTCGTTAATTAATATAATATGTATGTCGTTAATTAATATAATATGTATGTCGTTAATTAATATAATATGTATGTCGTTAATTAATATAATATGTATGTAGTTATTTAATATAATATGTATGTAGTTAATTAATATAATATATGTGTAGTTAATTAATATAATATGTATTTAGTTAAGTTAAGAAAGTGAAAATATAATGTATTTCTTTTAATTTAAAAAATAATAAAAAAAGCTAATTTAAAAAAATTGATAGGTGATATAAATTAAATCCTAGTTTTAGGCATATGCAATTCAGGCCCAAAGTCCAACAACCACAAAATAAAATTATAATTTTTTTATTTACTAATCGTAGTTTTTTTTATACATAATTTTAATTCTATAACATGATCTTATAGTACCACCTGCATGAAAACAAAATATGAATATATGTATTTTTGTATATGGTTAAAATGATAAAACCTCTTTTAGACTGGCAATTCACTAAGTAGATTACGGTCAGTCTTACAATAATAATTATGGTACGTAATATTCATGGCGCCTTTCAGAAACCTGTACGTAATTTTCTAATTAAATTATTGTCAAACTTGCCGCAGGAAAAAAAAACTTAACATGACCGAAATGGTTTTTTATTGCCTACGTATAACTAATTCGTCGTGTTGAGTTTTCAAGAATTTTTGTTGAGCTTTTCGCGGCAATCAAAAAGCCTAAGATATGCCGAATATTATCAAAGTTGAATGAGCGATTTGCTTAAGTTTTTACTCGGTGGTATAATTTTACTTGGTATTAATAATTCATTATTTTAATGTTTGATACGTTTCGTGTTTTCATGGAACGTTTCTTGCACCGCAGTTTGAAGCAAAACGCGTGGGTGTAAAATATTGCCCAGTCTTCACGCATTCAACAGAAAATATCATTTTAAGTCACCTCACCAAAAACACAAAATAATTTATACTGTTCTCTGTTTTCAGAAATTCTGATTCTGTATCCTTTTTATTCCCGGGAATGTTTAAATGCCTTAAATGGGAGGGCTTCTAGAGATGAGAGAACAGTCATAAGAGTATTGAGAGTAATTTATGTGAGATATACCTGCCGGCATTCTGGTCTTGTTTGCTTCTTCTAGTCTTCGCCACCTCGGTGTTGGTATGTCATATATGAAGAATTTGTAACAAGTGCTACATCATTAAAAAGATAAATAAATTGAAATATTGGAATGGCACTTGAAATAAACAAGAATATTAAAAAGCATGCCACAATATAAAAGACATTTGTTAATATTTCAGTTCCATGTTGTATATTCGTTCATTTAGTGTAAACGCTATGATACGTTTTAAGTGATCTTTTCATAAACTACATTGGAATATTTCAACACTAAAATTATTATACTCTTCCCTAGTTCGTAGTCAAGTCGAATATAATTCTCCCCTCACTATAAAATTCACTCCGACTCCATTGAAAATGTTCAACATATATTTCTAAGATATGTTAACTATAAACTCGGATTACCTTTTGAAACTATAAATTTCAATTACTTAATGAAATAATTAAAATCATTAAAACTCTCAGACAGAGGACTTGTTTCTGATCTAACTTTTATTTTCAAAATTGTTAATGGTTTTAGAGACAGCCCTGATATTGTCTGCTTAATTAAATTTAATATTCCAACTAGAACTACTCGATCTAAAATTTTATTCAATTACTAAAATAATTTCAGGACTGAGTCATACATAAATTCTCTTGTACCTAGACTTCAAGCAGAAGGTAATACATTTTCAGACATAGTAAATATGTTCAATTGCTCGGAATACAAATATAAACAAACGATTATTGCATACATCCTCAAAAATTATTAATATATGTGTCTAGAGTATAAGTATCAGTGAAAGTCGGGTATGTTTTGAATATTCGCCTCTGTAGCTAATTACTTGGAACGGTACTTTATACTATGTTATTCATGTATTTGTTGGTTATACAAATGAAATATTTAGTTGTCGTATTTCATGAAGGCTATCTATGTTATCTATGTACCTACTGTGATATGTTTTGCACATGTTCGACTATTGTAACCAACTAAATATGCCCACACAGGGCAGGGAGTATATAATATAATAAATCAATACTCTAAAATCTGAAAATGATCACCAATCTTTCCAACTCTATTTTCGGATTGTTAATTATCAAAATACGTGATGAATAGCGCTCAAACCGCGAAACTAGAAAGGAAAATACGGCTGAGGAGTGATTTGACATTATTATTATTAATGATTGTCACATCTCTGGAATGCTGCGGTCAAGCGATTTTTTTTTTATTTTTTTTTAACGCCCTGATGGGCTTTTGCACATTTTAACATTTGAATGATTTTGTGTACAGAAATAAAAAAAAAGGTTTTTAG
Source organism: Halesus radiatus (assembly GCA_022606495.2). Taxonomy (NCBI): domain Eukaryota; kingdom Metazoa; phylum Arthropoda; class Insecta; order Trichoptera; family Limnephilidae; genus Halesus; species Halesus radiatus. The sequence goes on along the minus strand of JAHDVE020010070.1, from coordinate 16,359 downwards.
TTAACAAAAATAAACATGATTAGTAGGTATATAATTTTAACATTTTTATGATGTATATATGTATGCATAATAATAAGTGAAAGGTTTTTAATTTGTTGATAAGACTTTTTTCTTTTTCTTTTTAAATTAAAATAGTTGTAGCCCGATCTACATGACACACAATGTACAAGTGCATAATATAATGAGTAATAAGCTACAAAATATCTGCCATGTTATCAAACCTCCAATAATACTAAAATTTTATGGTTAAACTCTAACAAAAAAGTTTTAAGTATTTCTTCTATTTCTATATATACATATTTCTAAAAAAAATTAAAATTAACTCTGAGATTCATACTAACGATAAACCATTACACGAATTGATGCACCTTATTGGTTATAAGCAATTTACTAAAGTTACTTTTTGTTTTTACTGAATAAAATATATTTAATATGTTATTAACTATTTGCTGCATCCTCTTCGGGCTGCATCTCTGAGTTTCGTCGTCGTCTCACAAAGTTGAGTGATACGTAACTCAAACTTATCAATGTTACACAATAATATTATCTTTATTTTGTACTCAATTTTAAACGCATTTTTTTCCTCATTCAATTATTATACTTTTTTCCAAATATATTATATTACCATGCTATGTCAATACTAGCTTTTTCCCTTCTATGTTTGTATAATGGGACTAAATATAAACTTAACTTATCAGTTTGATTGTTCTAAATCGGGATTTATCCCCGGTTGGGCAGTCAAAGCTTTCTTAAATATTGATGTTAAATGAATGATGTGTGTTTCAAATAAATAAATATTAATTAATTGATAAACTAAAGTTCTTTAAAACTTAAGACAAGATAAGATATTTTATAAATATTATTATTATTTGATTATTCATGTTTAGACGGTGAAAAGAAGAACACATAAATCAGTTGTCTGAATTATGATCGTGTACCTATAATAATAATAATCGGATGATTTTAATAGCGCCGTTTTTGTGAAAAATCACCTCAAGGGCGCTGTACAAATCTTACTTTCTATTCTTATATTATTCCTTTATTACATCTATTACATTTTTTTGGACAGGCTATCATTAAATATTATTTATAGACCATATAAAGAGATTATTATAAATTATCAAAACTAAATACGGCTTGATCTAAGTTTTCATACATGTTAAATTGAGAAAAAAAAGCTAACTGTATTTATTCCTTACGATATATTGCAAAACGCTAATACAAATGATAGGAATTATGTGAAGTTGGGCGGCGGGTGAGGACGGGGGCCGGGGAAACTGATCCATATCCATATCCAATCTTCTTTGTCTTTGTTGGTGACGCCCCTGGGCGGCCTGACGGGACACTTGGTGTTGGTCTGCCCGTACGCCAGGTAGCGCTTGTCGGCCGGCTTCAGGATCTGGATAGAGCACACCAGCGTGTCGTTCATTTCTCGCCCCAGCCGGTGGTCTCCTTGTCGGGGTCGGACCACATCAGGTCGAAGAGCAGCCTGGTCGGGCACGTCCATGGGCCGCATGATGCACCGGATCTGCTCTGTAGACTGGAGGTCAGAACTCAGGTCGCCGTGACAGCAGAAGATCTTCTCGTCAAATGTCTTTTCCTATTGCGCCTTATGTTTTATACCTAACCTAGTAAGCACAGAATTCAGACATCAAAAAATCTAAGAGAATGTTTTGAAGTAGGCAATTTCTAGGAATATTATTATTATTGTATGAATTCATTAAAAAGTTTCTGTAATCGCAGAAAACAAAATCAAATACATTAATTTTGATAAATTAATTACTGAAAAAAACATCAATTGAACCGAAACCCGTGGGATTATATTATTCCTATTTGGGAGAATGTTGTGAAGTTGAAAAGAGTAGGTAGAGAAAATGGAGGAGGAGAAGGATGGGAAGAACCTGGCGATTCTGGAAATATCGACCAATCAGCACAGGAGAGAAAAAAATATCGATAAACTGCTGAATTATAGTGAAAATTGGGATTGGTTTGGAGGAATGGTGAAATCGATATTATCCGAGAATCAACAGGAGAGGAAAAAAATCGTGAAATCAAAACTTTTTTTTTTAAATGGCGTGCTGTTAACATGCAACAAAAAAACATAAAAAAACAGTAACTAAATTCCCAATGCAGCAAAGTGGCATTAACAGACTTACGTGGGCTAGCCACGCTGACGACCGACCGAATCTCTTGAACTGCGCCTCGCGATGTGATAAATTACTTACAAATCTTATCTCCCCACCAAGTGACTACCATCATGTTTTTATTTCTTTCCTGCTACAATACGGAATTGAATAATACTCATACGCCTACTCGCTACGAGTAAAAAAATATTTTTATTCTTGCAGTGGTGTGATAGAACAAACGAACGAAAATTAACTGAAAATGTTTGGACAAAATTATGTACATATTCTTTTTTACAATGATTTCAAATGGGAGGCCCTGGGGGAAGGAATTTTCCTCAGGGATTATGTCATCTTTGGATGGTGTGGGAAAGGTATTTTCAAGGATTTAAAGGAAAGGAAGTTCTGGGAAGAAAAAAGGTATAAGGGGTGGGTAGGAATCTGGAGGTCAGTGTGTCCAGGAGTGACGACGAATGTATTAATACATCCCTCCGGAGAGGTCAAGGGATCTCCCTCAATTGGCCCCACTCGATCCGGCCCGCCACACAGTTGATGGCAGACGCATCCACCTCCAAGACCTGAACAAACCTCACCCTCATGAACCCAGGCACTCCCGCTAAGTCACTAAACGTAGCGAACCATTTGGGGTTACCTATTGCAGAAGTGTTGGTTATCCAATGAATGGTCCTCGGGGCGGCGGTATCCAAACTCGCCCCCCAAAATAATTAATCATATCTTTATTCAATCCTTTTCCGCAAAGTACGCATCAAGTTAAAGTAAAAGAAGCCTCAGAAGTCATCAAGAAGTACAAATTAATTTTCTTATGGATTTATAAATTCACCAAAGTTCAAAAACCTTAACAACGCAAAAAGAGTTTAGCTGCCTGAAGTCAATTTACTAGATGCTGTAGCTGAATACCTTACCCAGATATCTCCAAGCAATCTGCTATGACTATTTGTCCCTTTCCTGCAGCAAAACCGAATAAACCACTTTTTTCAATTTTTTGTTATAAATAATTAAATAGTGAACCTATTTTTAATCAAATAAAACAAACGGTCGGCCCTATTATTACATACCCACCAAAAATTAAAACGTAAATTGGTTTCTTTTAGTTACTTGATGTAAGATAACGTATTTACTGAATGGTACAATGATCTAGAAGAGATCCCAAGTGTACTGCGCGAGTATAAACTGTGCGCTTTAAGTTAACTGAAATCATTACTTCGTTTGTATGAAAGCACTTTGAAGCACTATATTTGCTTCTGCTTTTTTACAGAAAATGTAATATAATGTTCTTCTACAAAACGTCACTCCAAATTATTGTGGAAATTTATACCAAAATTATATTAAACCATTATTTGATTAACGCATGAAACATGTTTGAAACCACAGATTGTTAATTAGTCAATACATATTGGTAACATCATAATATTATCATGAATATTTTCCCACGGGAGATCATAACAATGCTAAGGACACCTGATAGCGATACTCGTATTATCCTTTTGAGGCTTCCGAGTTTTCATTACAATCTTTAATCTTAACTTTATCACAAATTACATTAATAAACCGGACTGCCGCATATTTATGATCGTTTAATTTAAATAACGTCGCCCGGGGTTTGAATACAAGAATGCCATCGCCTTTGTGGATGTGCTACCGTCCGCCGCCGCAGTGATACGAGTATCCATTCCGTCACAATTATTCCCCGAAGCGGTAACCAATAACAATTACCGCCAACGACAATCACATAATCACGAGTCCTTGTAGTTCACTAGACTGGCTTTTGGAGGTCACTGAAATGGGGTGCATGAGAGCAGACCATACATGAGTAGACTGGTCCATCTTCTCCAGGAAATATACCGAGGAGGCAATGACAAATAACGATTATCACCAAAGACAATAAAATTATAATGAGCCCTTGTCGTTTAGTACTCACTGGAGGCATCATCGAGGCCACTGACCTGGGATAAACCAGAGCTGAACTTTCATATAGAAGCAGACCAATCTATCTGAAATTGAAATCGATATTGATTAAACTTAAGGAGTCCTCTACGAGTATCCTTCAGATCTTGACACTGGCTAGGTGAGTATATCTATTCTCTATCTATCGTTAGAACGACCTGTGAGCGCGCATGTCCTGCCTGTTTCCCCCCACTACTTTCTCAGCGACTTAGTACCCAGATTAACAAATTTAAATCCAGTATCTAAATTACTTAATAAAATTATTTTATTAAAGTCTGTATTACCTATCCAAATAATTAATTCAAAATATCATCCCCCCCTTTAAAAAATTCCCAGACGATTTACTTAAATGTCGAAAGTGAATGAATTATCATGATCGTCCTCGAGTTCATCAACAATATGATTGACATTCCAAAATTTTTGCTCGATGCCCATAATTATACCAATGTTAATATTATGTCAAATAAAAATCATTTCATTGCTCTCGAATAACTTTTACTATCATTGTGAGTTGAGGTTTGTATACCACATATCAAAATAAATAAAATTGATTTACATCAACATTCAAAAATCTTATATAGTATTTATTTACATAATACAAAAATTACATTGTTGATATTTTTGCATTTCTAATAAAATGCATGATTAACGCCTGCCTGTTCTCTTTTGTTATTTTTTTGGTGATTTTGAACATCCGTTTTATCACACGTTTTGAACGAGTTAATATCTCATAAACGCGAGTATGGGCGGAGTTAGATCACCGCTGCAGCCGTGCGCGTGTGATGGTGCGCACTATTTGGAACTGTACCAGGCCGTTCTTAAGTTACACTAAGAATAGTCATCAAACTACTCTTAGATATACATAGAACAGGGTGAACCGGCAGGGTGAACCGACAAAAAAATAATAAATAATCAAAAAATGAGAAATCATAGCGTTTTAAGATCACCGGAAGAAAATTATTATAAATAATATATTTAAATAAATCTTTCAACAATCGTGTCAATATTAGTATACGGTTTATTTAAGCCTTTTATTTCCAAAGGTAAAGGCTCTTTACAGGTATTTCATCCTGTCCATTGTCGTGTAAGTAGCGAATTCTGCGTCATAATTATTGCCGTAAGTGATTGTGTTACGTAAGTGAAGTAGTAACACAACAACGTCCATAGAATGTATGTATTTGAAATGAATGATTTCCTATATTTTACTCGCATCTTGGTATTTGGTAGGTAGTGCTTAACCTTAATATGCACCGACTCGACTTATTTACACTCTTATAAACGTGATACTTATGAGCAAAAGCAGTGTCAGATAAATTATGATAGCATTGTTTCTAAACGATCACAAAATATAAATGATCAAGTACAAAGAAAGCGAAGAGAAATGAATCGATCGATTCATTAGAATATTATATGCTAAAACCCACTTGTACTAAAAATTAATATTCCTAATGGTGGACTGAACGCGGTTACTGGTGAACGGAGTTACTGCGGTTACTGGTTAGGTGAACGGAGTTACTGCGGTTACTAGTTAGGTGAACGGAGTTATAGCGGTTACTGGTTACTGCTGAATGGAGTTACTGCGGTTACTGGTTACCGGTGAACGGAGTTACTGTGGTTACTGGTGAACGGAGGTACTGCGGTTACTGGTTACTGGTGAACTGAGGACTCAATGCGGTTGGTGAAAACAAAAAGTTGTCCAAAGAAGCGAAGCTAGCAGTTCACAATGGAGTGCTGATACCAACCCTTAAGTGTGGCAGTGAGGTATGGAATTGGCAGAGGAAGGATGAAAGTAGACCGAATGCTGTATAAATGAGATCTCTTAGACGAATGCGTGGTAAACCCATGTATGATCGTGTGAAAAATGTTGAGATTCATAAATAATGCAAGGATGATGAAAACGTAATGACCAAGATTAAGAAAGGGACGCTCAGATGGTTTGGGCATGCAGAGCGAATGAACGAAGAAAGGAGTGTAAGGAGAATATATGACGGGAATATGAATGGAACAAGAACCCGGGGACGTCCGAGGAAGACATGGCACGATCAAGTGAATCTAATACTTGAGTCGGGTCATGTCAGAAGTCGGAATAACAGAAGAGACTGTATGAGACGTTGTATGAAAGTGAATGAAGCAAGAAGTGTATGCCAAGATCGAGTTATTTGGCGGTCCGTCCTCTCTATCTACCTCTGCGGAGAAACGGCGTGATGTATAGTTGTTTAATGTTTTTTTTTATGTATTCCATATCCCTCGACGACAACGACAGCGAAAATCATATATTTTGAGCAGTCAGAGATACCGTCGCCGGAAACAGATTAATTCAATTTGAGATTTAATTTATATCGGGTTTTAAGAAGATTCTTAAAGCATAAATGGTTTAAAATTTAAAATCATTAGAATAATTGTTAAAAGGTGAGATTTAGAGTCAAAAGACATTTTATTGTCCACCCTCAATACTATGCAGTAGAGAAACGTATTCAAGATCTAAGGTTAACCAGGTCAAACCAATCGCCAGTAAAATCATTAGAATAAATGTTAAAAGGTAAGATTTGGAGTCTAAAGACATTTCATTTTCCACCCTCAATACTATACAGTAGAGAAACGTATTCAAGATCTAAGGTTAGCCAGGTCAAACTAATCGCCAGTAAAATTATTTGGAAGAGAAGGCGATTTACGTTGTGTACTTCTTAGTGCTTGCAGTTATAACGTATCGCCTACACAAGACAACGCACTGATTTTTGAAATAACAACTAATCATCACCGGTGATGGATCTTATGTAAATATTTGTTTTTCGCATTCGTCCAACAAAAGAGAAAATGCAAATACATTGTGTACCAAATAAACACGCATCTGAAACAGTAACCGTACAGAAGATAAGTAGACACCTACTCTGAATAAATATTACGTACGTGAAAGAAATAGCGTCTGTTTTTACAAAATGTTTTTTTTTCCGTTACGTGCATTTCTTTTATTTTTCACACACCTACAGCTTGAGGTTTTGGCGCCTTCAGTGAAATTCGACACCTTGTTATAATACTTAACCCAAAACATGCTTTTAATATTATTCGTAAGAATACATTAATTTATTATTTGCATTATTCATTGAATTTCTATGTTTTAGGTAGTTTTTGACGTCTGTAAGCATTGAGCATTTTTATTATGAGATCCTAATTCACTGAAATACATATTAGTTATATTTCTTGGGAAACTTGACGTGGCCGATAGGTATTCCTCTATCTTCGGCTCCATAGGTGGTGACATATATATTTTTTTATCTACATATTACAACAACAACAAAAATACAACGCAAAATGTTCCGACAAACTACTTTCTCGTAATCATTGAAGAAGATAATATTAACACATCCCAAATGAACCACGAAACCGAAAAAAACAACAGAAATTAAAAAGATTTCAGTCGCATCTGGGACTCGAACCCAGGACCTCTACCTATCCGGGGTAACCGCTTCACCAACTTATCTAATGAGACCAGTTCAATTTTCGCTATTTACACCGATATCACACTTCATGTTCAAGATTTGTTAATATTATCCTCCATTTTTATCAATCCCATATTATTGGCTGCTATCCTTATGATGATTGCAAAGTTTCATCCCATAATATGAGGATAATATTAACAAATCTTGAACATGAAGTATGATATCGGTGTAAATGGCGAAAATTGAACTGGTCTCATTAGCTAAGTTGGTTAAGCGGTTACCCCGGATAGGTAGAGGCAGGACCTCTAGAGGTCCTGGGTTCGAGTCCCAGATGCGACTGAAATCTTTTTAATTTCTGTTGTTTTTTCGGTTTCGTGGTTCGTTTGGGATGTGTTAATATTATCTTCTTCGATGATTAAAATATTACAATGAGGTTTACAAACTACAATAAGTTATAAAAAATAAATTGAATACTTTTTCGTAGTTTGTCTAACGGGAGTTTGTTATTCAAAACTCAAAATTTACAGTTTAGGTTAAAAAATATATATAAAATAAAAACATAAAAAACACGTCGATTATTTAGTTCAATAGGGAACTAACTCAAAATACCCCACTTTGAAAAAATTGGATTTGAAAACTTTTCATAAAGACATCGCTCCATGTAAAGTTATTTTATCAACCTATAACAATAATAGATGCAACACGTTAGTAATTTATCAACCTATGATATAATAGGTGTAAATGGCTGCATTTATTAAGTTCCAAACGGAAACATTTAACATGTTTCTCCATTGAACTAAGAATGTGCTGATTTCATTATAATTCCATAGAGAATTATTAGACTACATAATTAGGACGAATTAGGCTAATTTTTTTTATTGAAATATGAAAAGGGAGAGTTTCTTTACCATTTTTCATCATTAACTTAAAATCCAGAAATTTTGATTTATTCCCCTATTGATCTAAGGTATCGATATGTAACAAACTTATAGCATAAATATTTCTCAAGAATCTTACTCAAAAACATTTCCACAAAAATACATAAAAATTAAAAATAAAAACACAACGACAACAATAAATCGTACATAAAATAATATTTCCTTATTATCTAATACAAATAGCTTCTTTCGGCTAGCCAAGTTTTCAATATATTTGTGAACTGTTTAGTTTTAATACAGTTTTATTTTATTTCAGCGGGTAACATCACAGCTAGGAATCATGTGATCTAAAGTTCTTTGTCCATATTTGTTTGTATGCTTAGGAACCATTAATCCCTTATTAAAATTGTAACGAGTATTGTAAGTGTGTATTGAGTTTTCTTTTGAAAAGTTTTTCAACATGTTTCGTCATATTATATTACCATTAAGAAAGGATCTTTAAGGGTTAAAGGGCCAGGCTATTTAAAAAGGAGCGACAGGGAATGCATACGTGTAATTTATTTTATGACTGGTGAAGTTTTTATGGTATTTTTAGCGTTGAAAGGCTATTACTCTTTCCAAGGGATTCGAAACAAATTTAAATCGAACTACCTTAGTTGCATTATTTATAGGAATAACTTTTTACGGTCCCCGCGCGTTAGATTGTTTTTATTTATTTTGCGACATTCAATTATTTATGTCGGTAATTTATAGAAAAGGGATAAACCTGATAAGCTTTAAAAACAAATGTGTATCAACATTTTTTGTTTGTGGTGGTTTAATTAATTAATTAGCTGCTGTTTTAGTTAAATAGACGGCATGCCTATCTCACCCATGGTACCTTAAAAAAAATATTCTCACAAGAATCCGGGATTTTTGCATTTGAAAATTACGTTTTGAATTTCTTTTTTTTCTTCTTCCTTTAATTAATTTATGATATTTTTATTAATAATTAATTCTTATAAATAAATAATAATAATAATTCTTATAAACTTCTTTTTGGTAATAAATGAATAAAAAATTACTTTGTAATCACCACTTTATTAATATATACATATCAATATGTTTCGAAAGCGATGCTTTCCTCATCGGGAATATACAGAATACTAAAAAATAAAATGTCAAGTATGCAGACAAATTATGAATATAAACAAATATTGATTAAAGCAGGTAAGTAATTAATCAAAAATGTTAACAAAAAATTATTATTAAACATTGAATTATATTCGAAATTAAAAAAGAAATTATTTTTATTATTAATATTAATATGAACATAAATTCAAGAGAAACTATTTAATTATTTTTTTGATTATCAATTATATTTAATAATCCGTTAGACAGACCAGTTTTTAGTATTGAAGAAGATAATATTAACACATCCCAAATGAACCATGAAACCGAAAAAACAACAGAAATTAAAAAGATTTCAGTCGCATCTGGGACTCGAACCCAGTACCTCTACCTATCCGGGGTAACCGCTTCACCAACTTAGCTAATGAGACCAGTACAATTTACGCCATTTACACCGATATCATACTTCAAGTTCAAGACTTGTTAATATTATCCTCCATTTTTATAAATCCCATATTATTGCTGCTATCCTCATGATTATTGCAAAGTTTCATCCCGAACTCAATTGCAATCGGATAGAGTCTCGAGTATAACTACCCGATTTTTATTTATGAGACATCTATTGACCTCTAGAGGTCCTGGGTTCGAGTCCCAGATGCGACTGAAATCTTTTTGATTTCTCTTGTTTTTTCGGTTTCATGGTTCATTTGGGATGTGTTAATATTATCTTCTTCAATGATTAAATATTACAATGAGGTTTACAAACTTAAATAAATCGTGTAAATTGTATTGGTCTCATTAGCTAAGTTGGTTTAGCGGTTACCCCGGATAGATAGAGGTCCTGGGTTCGAGGCCCAGATGCGACTAAAATCTTTTTAATTTCTGTTGTTTTTCTGGTTTCATGGTTCAATTGGGTTGTGTTAAGATTATCTTCTTCAATGATTAAATATTACAACAAGGTTTGCAAACTTCAATAAGTTATAAAAAATAAATTGAATAGTTTTTAGTAGTTCGTCTAACGGGAGCTTGTTATTCAAAACCTTATACTAAATTTACGGTTTAGGTTTAATTATTAAATACGTATGTCTTTATAAAATAAAATAAAAAAAGTAAGAAACTTAATGAGAATCTTATTCAAAAATAGTTAAAAAAGAAAAAAAAAACATAAATGGCAAACAATAAATCGTACATAAAATAATATTTCCATAATTGCTCTTACTGAAACAATATTGAGACTGATAAAAGTGTGGAATATTATGCCTTTGTTCGTATAAACTTTTATGAGCCAATAATTTAACCAATGAATTCTGATGACAGTAGAGAGAAGGGGATGGAGAGGAGGAAGGTTGGGATGTGTTTGACAATTCAGATTTGGCCAATAAGCTCGAAAAGCCACTTCAAGAAACGTTTTGTTTCTGAATGGTGGTCTTTCATCACTAGGTAGGAAAAAAACATTCGATACCCACCTTAGGTCTAAATCTTGTACAATTTTTCGTTTTTGTATGGCTTCCTACCTCCAAAGCTAGTAAAAAATTACGTAAGATATAATTTCGTGGGCAGGTATGTCAAATCTTCCGTTTAAATTATTAATTGTCGTCTCATAGTTCACGTACAAAAAAAACCAAGCTACAGATTGCCTGACATGGTGTGGGCGGTTTATATTTCAATAAATATTAAGATGATCAAGGACTAAGCCATACGCTAAGTACACTATGCATTGTTGAAAACTATGAGCAACAGGCAAGCTTTAAGTAGATGTTAATATAATATAAAAAATAAAACAATAACTTTATTTACGTAACTTTTATTTGATAAATACTTTTGCCGACCGGGTTTCGCCACTACCGTAGCTTCTTCAGGGCAGTATACTACTAAACTATGAACTAAAATAAATATGTATTATAGATTGATAAAAACGGGCGAGTGAAGGGCCAAGGGTGGGAGGGGAGCAGGTACTGGACCGGGAAGGGCATTTACTTTATTTATTGGGAATATTTTAAGAATCGAACTTTTAACATTGTTTGATTATTAATTACTCTACTTTAAGTGTTTTTGACTTTCCTTATTTCTAATGCTTCTAAGTTATCTAGTCTAATGCCCATTCCATTTTTATGCACGAAACTAGTGCCTGTATTTTTATTGAATGTGTGGTCTGTTTTTAAGACGTGGTTGGAAAATTCCGAGAACCCATTATTATTGAGACATCTTAAGTGTTCTTTTACCCGGATATTGACATTACGCGACGTTTTGCCTACATAAAACGCGGGGCAATCGTTGCATTGAAGTGAATAAATGCCCAAGTGGCCTAAAATATCTTCTTTATAAATTAATTAAAAAATTACCTATACTATTGTCTGTGTGAAATGCTGGTTTAATATCTGATGGAAGGTTTTTAATGCTCCGTTGAGAACAATTATTAATATACAAGATTCTACGCCATCGGTACGGTAGATTATTATTATTTATTATATTATTATTAGGGGGGTTACTGTTGAATAAAAACTTATTTGGTGAGATTTTATTTTATTTACTTGACGTTATCGATTAATATTTAGGAGCGATCGATATAAATTAACAATATATTTAAAACAATTCGTCAATCAAATATTATAATGTTTTAAATTTATGTTTTTGTTATTTATTCTTCTTAATATTTTCGATAAAAACCGATTTGTCTCAGAAATTGTGATTTTGTACATTTTGTCTATTCTCTGGGGTACTTGCATTTGAAATCTGTTTTCTCCGCTTTTTCTGATGGCAGGTTTTGATTGATTCTTTTATAATGACGTAAATATACTCACATAACTTAACAAAAGCCATATTATATTTGATGTAGTTCAAATTTTAAAAAGACATATGGAGTACCACGAATTAAACTGAATAACAAATTACAAAAATACGTTTATCGAATTTGTCAGTATTTCGCGGCACTATTTATGTCTAATTATTAGAAAAAACATATTTAGTTGTAGTACGGAATAGACAAAAAGGGAAAGCATATACTCAAAGCAATCAAATTTGTGTGGATATATTGATTTACCCTTTTCGGACACATATGTGTAATTGTAAAGTATGGTTCGGATTTATGCAAGATTAGGGTATAACGTGTTCTTGTGTTAGGATAGGTTAAGTTAGAACTGAAGGTTTGCTATTGTAAAATAATAATAATAATATTTTATTATCTTTTTCTTTGTAACGAATAACAAATAGTAATATCCGCAGTGGGATTTTCCGGGCTGAGGATTTCATTTACAAAATATGAAATTACATTATATTAAATTGATGTGCTTGATGAAAAAAATTAAATAATTGTAAGGTGAGGTGTTTTAAGTGCTGTTGAGTGGTTTCGGTGTTTGGTGTTAATATATTTTCTATTTCAGATCTCCCTATAACGCACCCTCTGTTTATTTGATTTTTAAATTTATTATGGCTGTTGTGATTTTTGAGGTATAGTGGGATTTTGTTGTAGAGTTTAGTACCATAGTATAAGAACTTTTTTTGTCCAAATGTTGTGTTTGTGGTTCCTTATTGTATGTGTTTTTGACTCTGAGATATAGCGTTTCTAATATGTGTGATTGTTGCTATATCTGTTTTTTTTTGTATTTATGAATGTATGATGTTATCAGGTTTGGAAAGGATAGCAAAATGCTCAATGCATCTGGATGTGAATTCCATTTCTGTTTGACAATTTTGTGTTTTTGAGAAGTACGCCTCTTACGAATTTGTTTCCAGTTACCTACCTATTTACCTATATACCTAGGAACAATTAAAAACGAATTAACGAATACAAATGAAAACGATTCATTTACAGTAGGAACAACTTGTTCAGTTCGTTGAAAATTTGCAGGATTGTAAATTTATTTTATTTTTTTAAATGATTTATTACAACAACAAAAAGATATATATTTATAACATAATACATCATATATATGATTTTTTAAACATTCCACTTATCTAATCTCCATATGTTGAGCTCTAGTAGATTGTGGTTATGGGAGAAGTATTTATATGGGTAATGATAAAATAATAAAAACAAGTCAATGTGTAAACAAAATTAAAAACTTATTAAAAATAAAATAAAAATTCTTACAAACGTAAATCAACACAACAATTTTAGAATAACCATAAAAATATAACCAAACAATAATTTATATGCTATATAGTATACATTAAGGGTACAATACATAATTATTTAATTTCAGAAAGTTAATTTGCTTTTTGAATTGTTCAAATTTAAATGTTTCGATTACATTAATTTTGTTTTTTGATTATAATATACTCGCATTGTATCATCTTATACCTATATACAAGTAGTGGCGCTGTGCTGTTCTTAGCATTGGTATGGCTATTAAACCATATTACTTATACTTATATCAGTTTAGTGATTTTTATTGATGAAAGTAATAATTAAAATTCTCTATTCTATGAGTTTTTTGCATTTATATTGTGTTTCCCCGTATTTAAATAAGAATGTTTTCTTAATTGATTTATTTAAATATGTTATATTGTTTTGATAATGCGAACATACTGAGAAGTTGTGAATTATTATTATTTAAACGTGTCTAGATCGCTCACTGGATAGTGGGGTCAAACCGAAGTAACAGTATTAACATACAATTTTAATGTAATAAAAACAAATTAGAAAAACTCTCTTTGTCGATCACTTTAAATCACTATTTTGATATATTAAACAAAACGACGTTTCTTTCTATTTTTTTGCCATATTATCTTACCATTTAGAAGGGTTCTTTAAGGGTTAAAGGGCCACGCTATTTAAAAAGGAGCGACAGGGAATGCATACGTGTAATTTATTTTATGACTGGTGAAGTTTTTATGGTATTTTTAGCGTTGAAAGGCTATTACTCTTTCCAAGGGATTCGAAACAAATTTAAATCGAACTACCTTAGTTGCATTATTTATAGGAATAACTTTTTCTGGCCTCCGCGCGTTAGTTTGTTTTTTTTTGTTTTTTTGTTTTGAGAATTTCGTTCATTTATGTTGGAATTTATAGAAAAGTAAAACTGAGGAGCGTTAAAAACAAATGTAACGTATGAACGTTCTTTGTATGCTACCTTTTTATCGTTTTTTTAATTAGTTGCTGTTGTATTTAAATTAGGGGCATGCCTAGCTCACCCCTCGCCCCTTATAGTAAAACTTAGGAGCGTTAAAAACCAATGCGTATGAACGTTCTTTGTTTGCTACCTTTTTATGGTGTTTTTAATTAGTTGCTGTTGTATTTAAATTGAGGGCACGCCTAGCTCACCCCTCGCCCCTTTTAAAAAACTATAGCTAAAATAATTACTCTAGTAAAATTCTATTCCTCACATTATATCACCACATTTCGTTGGCTGTTTCAGATTTGGAGATGGTGTAAATTTGTTTCTTCCGTGTGTTTAGTCGGAGCATAAAACGCGAAACGAAAAGCAAAAAGAAAAGGAAAGCTGCAGCACCTTTCGACAACTGAAATACAACACCGCCGACTTCTCGCGTTATTTATGCCGGACCAACTTTCCCGGGACGTGAGCTGGGAATATGCTAATGTCGGAGCTGGGCTCCTTACTATGCACTGTCAATACCAGGGATCGGCATATTGACGTACCCACGTGAAACTTTTAATGGGATTCCTACCGTAAAGTACTTATCCAAATATAATATTTCACTTTTCTCCGCATTAGGTATTTCTCCATTACTCGTGTGGTACAGGGGATTACAGGATAACAGGATGTTACGCAGGAACTAAATTCAAGAACTCTAGAGGCTCAAAAGTATCCTATCGATGGCCTGAAGATCTTTCAATTTTCGCCCCTTCTACCTTAATAAATCTTAATAATTAAGGACAAACACTCAAATTAGGAACTTCGCAAGTTTGCTAACGCAAGCAAATACAACAAAGGATTAATTTGTAAATTTCATATGGGTACTTACGAAATTGTCTAAGGTGTCCAATAAAGAAAATTCTCAAACTGTGATCTTTGAAATTCTATGGAATACTCGTTCATACCTAGATACCTGAAAATATTGGCAGTTTGAAAACTAGTGAAGGCGTTTTCGAGCATCTTACCTAAAATTCCATTACGTATTTCATAAAGAACTTTAAAGCTTGCACGCTGATAACTTTTGTCACCAGCACTGCGCAGTGCAGAACAGTATAGTACAGTCACGAAAACATTATTTGCCTACATTATCTATGAACACATTCATAATACAGCGTACGCGAGCTTAACGTATCCGCGCATGCACAGGCTGAGATTGTTGGGTAGAATATTTTGACGTCCTGGTGGCCGCGTGTGACGTCTGCGAGTGCGCACTATGAACACATACCGTTAGCACCGCCATCTTCGTCAGTTGGCGTAATTTTTTGCTAAAACCGAGAAGATAGATAACAATGAATTGATTGAATCGGTTAGGGAATTTAGGTTACAAAACAAAAGAATAGGATTATAAAATCCTCAAACATGCTAATGCTCAGTTGACAGTTCAGTTGTCAGCCGTACTCGCGTTGCGTCCTGTTTCCGTGCTGCACGGTGTAAAGTGAATACTGGCGTCTGTGCTGTCCCTGTACTGTACTGTTCCGCACTACGCGGTGCTGGTAGATGTAATAATCGTACCTATTATTTTTAGCGTTAGAAGACTACAAAATATGTATTTTTAGTGTCCCCCCTTATTAACTTAACTCATGTGATTATGTCAATTTCCTTTACATCAATATGAGGTTGGCATTAAACCTTTTGACTCATTACTTGATTTATAATCTTTTCAAGTTAACTGACAAGAAACGGTATCTCTAAAATTGTATAAATGCTACTATTATATTAAGTCTATCCTCACTGTAACAAAGCTGTTCTA
>JAHDVE020010069.1:0-13317 GCA_022606495.2 Halesus radiatus | reverse complement strand
TTTTCTCCCTCTAAGTTTTCAAAGTTGATTTAGACTTTCTTTCAGGAGTTTGCTGGTCTTTTCTTGGTCTTTTCTTATTTAACAAATTGTTGCAAATCAAGACTGAGAGAGCGACACATAATTATTGATCAAATCCCCATCAAGTAGATAGAGAAAAAAAGTCATTTGGAAATTATCCTCTGATCTTTTAAATATTTTACATTGTGCTTTCTTTGACATTGAAATCTCCATCTTCCTGCATTTTATGTAAAATTTTCCTCCCTTGACGTGACTCCGAGAGAATTCTACTTGAGAAACGAGGGAAATGTAAGCTCGTCCTTTGCATTGGAAGCAAAGATTTAGTCAATATAGACGCCCTCTTGCCGTCGTAGTTATTCTGCCGGCATTTCACTGTTATTTGTTTAAACCATACTCTTTATTCCTGGTATTGGTTTGGTTTGTAAAGGGAGAACATCCTAATTTTTATTTTAAGTTGATAGGAGAAATGGGAATGCTTTGTTCTCGGAGCTGCTTAAGTTTCTGTTGGATGGCTGTTGTCTGTATTGGCGACTCGTGCCTAGGCGGGTTAACTGGAGTGGGAGATTGGATGCATTGTCGGGACGATGAAAATATTTCATTGACTTCTTCATTTGTGTCCCGAAAAATGAACCATATCGATCGCATCTATTTATTGTTTGTATTAATTATTTGAAGATTTCTCGTTATTGATTCATTTACATCAAATATAAGCAAAAGAAACATTGTTTTCAGGAAATTGGAACTCATGGATTAAATGTGTTCCCACATAAAACTATCATCAAATATCTTACAATATAAAAAAGTATCATATTTTTAGAAGATATATATATATAAATAGTTCGAAATATAAACTATATGCTCTATATTAAAAAATAAATAAACAAACAATATGATAATAGAAAGAAATATAGAATGGATTTCTATTTTAAAATAAAAGATATCAAAACAATAATACATACATATATAAAAACAATATATCTAATCGCTGACGTCTATTATTGTAACATTGCATCACAAAAATATATATACATAATATGGAGAGATTATAAAAATACGCAAACACGCTCAACCGCAAAAACACCCTCGAAGAATACAGGAAGCGTTCGACTGTCGCCAAGAACGACTTGAAATAAGCCATGTTTGGTCCTAACTGGACTTGGCGCGACATCGGCTTCCGCCACATCATGAAGAATATCGAGACTCATCCCCACTATCACCTGACCGAAGCCTCCAGAAAATAAATGAGAGAATAGTCATATAAATTGATGATCCGCTACTCTGAAGGGAAAGCAATTGATAAGGATGACTATGTAAACAATCCAAACAGTTTAACTCTTTTTGGAAGTGCTCTGTACTGCTATTCTCCCGCGTTCTCTGTGAAGAATGGGGTGCATCTTTTCCTTTACTACAAGACAGTCTCCATCTTGGGCACAGAAAGACATGCTGAATTTTTAAGAAGATGCGAATTGTATAAAGATATTGGTTGTTTTGCTTTGACTGAAGCGACACACGGCACCAATGTCAAAGGTATTTTGACAGAGGCCCATTACGATCACGAAAACAAGTAGTTTGTGATTCACTCACCAAGCCAAGAAGCTATGAAGTTCTGGATTGGCGCGAGTAGCAACTTGGCGAACATTTCTGTGGTCTGGGCGCAACTTTACATTAAAGGAAAGTGTTATGGAGTCCATGTTTTTCTCGTGCCTTTGCGAAGTATCAAGACCCATGACCTTATGCCAGGCGTCATGATCGGGGACTGTGGGCCCAAAAACGGAAACAACGAGGTGGACAACGGCTTTATCATGTTTGACAATGTGAGGATCCCATCATGGTATCAGCTGAATCGACTATCTGGAGTCGATGATAATGGAAACTACTTTAATAATCTCCCTTCTGAGGAAAAAAGATTTGGAGTACAGCTCGGAGCGTTGTCTGGGGGAAGAGTTCAATTGTGCCTAAACACCCCCAGCATTGCCATCAACGCCTTAGCCATCGCTGTCAGATATACCTGCACACGAAGGCAGTTCACAGCACCAGGCGCAAAAGAAGAGACCCTCCTTTTCGACTACCCACTGACCCAATATCGACTAATGCCGCTCCTGGCCCAGGCGATGGTATATCAAGTTGGAGGAAGCTAGCTGACTCGGTTATTCGATTAAAATACTAAATACCTTTTGGATCCAAAGAACGACATCATCGAAGAACTCCATGCGTTGTCATCTGTACTGAAGCCAAAGGCAACCTGGTTCGCTTCACAGGTGATCAGCTAGTGCCGCCAGATGCTGGGAGGACATGGATATTCGGCGTTTTCCAGATTGGGATTTATGTATCAGGATAATGATATCAACCAAACATGGGAAGGGGATAACAATGTGTTACTCCAACAAACTGCGAAGTTCATTCTTTAGTCATCCCAAGCTTTAGCCAAAGGAAAACAGGTCGAATTGTAAGCGCTAAAGTTTCTCAACGACCCTCCCAGTCCTTCAGCCTTCACAAAAGATAACGTTTCCTGTCCTGCGTTTCTAGAGGACGTGTTAAAGTCTCGGGTCTGGAACAAGCTGCAGGAAACGGGATTGAGGATGCTCGAGTTAAAAACACAAGGTTTAGCAATATTCGACCTATGGAACAACAGTCAAGTGTTTTATGGACACACGCTCGCATTATATTATGGTAGCAAATATTCATTATTAATATAAATCAATTATCTCAATTACAAATTGTCTCCTAGGTGATTTACATTATCTGCGGATCGCTAAACGAACCCTCGGGTCACTCAGAAGTGCCAACAACACGAAAATCTTCAAAGACGCTTTGGTACTTTGGGCTCTCAATACGTTAGAGAAGGATAATTATGGCCAGGAAGATGAGCGCAAAATCATTAAAAATAAGATTATAGAGTTATGTGCATAGCTGGCCAAGGAGGCCGTCGGAATCCTCGATGCTCTCGCTGCCCCGTCGGAGATTATTGGGTCGCCGTTTGCAGACGAGAAGGGAGAAGGAATGAAGAAATATTTGAACCTGGTTTATACGGCTAAAGACACTTTCTCGAAGGTTTCTTGGCACGACATCATCACAAACAGAGACAGATCTTGAAATAAGAACTGAGATGCAATTTGATATAAATATATATTTTAGAACATATTTGACAAATTAATATAATCCGTTCCTCCTCTGGAATAACCAATTATAACCACACAAAGTGCTATGACAAATAATATGCTACTTCAAAAAAGTCTAAATATTTACTATTTAAATAGCATGATCAAGTCAGATAAATAAACCCTAAAAATTATAAATGGATCAATTTATCAACCTTGGATTTTCCCTACTCATGAATAGGAAGCCAAAGAAATAAACATTCGAAGATTTTGATCGTCAATTTACACAGAACAACAAAAATCCAACAGTGCCGAAGAAATGTTAGCTTCATCTGGGCGAGTTTCAGAACAAAATTATTATTAAGCCCAGATTCGGCGTGGGATGCAGTAGCTGCGTCAAATAAAAATAGAGAGTATACACCTAAAAAATAATATGTATGACCGATCACACGTTTCGAAATCAAGAAAAGAAGAAAATGAGCCAGGTCTGCAGCTAGCTGAAATAGCTAACCAACATGTTTTCCAAGATCAACTTTATTCAGTAGGATATTATACGAAGAGTGCAATAAAGTATGAGTGAGATAAGCGATATGACGGCAGCCAAGGAATAGTTATACGACAAATTGCTAAAAAACTTGACAAAAACGAACATAATTTCAAAGGAATACGTCGAAGCGAACATTTTAGGCATGCTTGAGAGTGACATAAACAAAACTAGGGCCACCCTGCAGAATAAAATCAGAGACACGAAAAACAGTGTTATCGAAACTTTAAATTAATTTTTTGATAATATATTACCGAAGCAAGAAAATCCGTAACATAAAATTTATACCACCAACTCACAGGAGAGTCACTTAGAAAAGGAAGGCAAGTCTGCTGAAATCTCTAACATTTCATTTAAATCGAATGTTTTTTTGGATAGCGACGTGGGGACTAATATGGTGCAACAGCTATCGATCGCTTCGGAAAGCACACAGGCAGATATCTCCATCGGCAATTATGGTACCAATGTTCGCGAATAAGGTATACACCATTGTCCCAGCACGGGCTCTAAACTCATCAAAACAAAGTCATAAACATGCACTTCACCTGCCGATCGCCAGACGAAGGAAGAGTAAGCACCCAGAATAGAGTATAGTTTGAATAAGTAAATATCAATATCATCTCTAAGCAATTGCACCAATAATCAATAAGAACTCAGCCTCAACTAGACAAATGAAAGTTAAGAAATTAAAATAAATCCAGAAATTAGAACCAACACCATTCTCCTTCCTCCACCATCCATTGCTGACGAACCGATTGCACCAGTAACCCTCCCTCTCAGGTCATAGCTGATCGGCTCCGAACAAGAGGAGTGGCTCATCTGCACCCTGCAGGAACAAATCGGATTCAGAGTCAATGGAGTTCAGCTGCAGTATAGACTCGGCCAGGACGAAAGAGCCCCGAGTTCCTAACTTTTTGGAGGCAAGGACAAACTCCTCTTCGTCTGCCGCACGAGTTCGAACGAAAGAGACAGGAATTTCCTGTTTGGAGCGTACTGTTCGGTGCCATACGGCACTAAGCAGACTGACACAAACCTGAAGTCCTTTATTTTCAGCATAGATAGAAAAATGATCCTGAAATTGAAGAATGCCGAAAGGGCGGTGTCGAGCTGTATGAATGACTACTGGCTCGCTATGGATAGCGCAATATACCTGAACTAAAAAGGAGCGATTTCGCTGCTGAATAATTCGAGCTGCCTTTACGAATCGAATGCGATTAAAAAGGACGAAATATTTGGGAAGAATGTTGTCGGGACTGGTTTCGAAGTCTATCAACTCTCCTTTAACTGATGATGTGATGGAAAACTTGTTTATATCTCGCAATTTTCGAATATTTACCATTGATAAAACATATATGCATTTTTTACTCAGACTTAATTTTTCTATCATTATATCCAACTTCATTAGATAAGTTAATTTTATGTCATTACATTTTAATAAGCAACACATTTTAATGATTTGCGGTATTCATCCACATTATTTCAAAAACCTAGTCAATTAAGACCTTAGATCCACAATACCTCTATGATTATCGAATTCGGATGACATGTATTATACGATTATTACGAAACGGCCAAAATCAATGCAGAAAAAACTAGTCAATTTGTTAAATTATTTCTATATTTTACAATCTTATCATTAAATTCGGTAGACAATCTAACTTTTTTTTAATATTTTTACCTAGCAATTATGGTTTTAGTGAATACATATCAGCTAATATATATTTTTATTTAATATAAAAACATAAACACTAGAATCACACAGCTCAAATTTTCCGATAACCAACTAAATATCCTTTAACACAAATATGGGAGCTTGTCTGGGTCAGCCAGGTCATCGTCCATACTTTAATACCGGAAGAGGATTTGGACAAGGGTGGAATCATCACATCGTTCATAATAATGGAATATTTGGGGGGCATCATTATCACGGAGGGCATCATCATCATGGAGGGCATTTCGGAGGGCATCATGGAGGGCATTTCGGAGGGCATCACGGGGGACACTTTGGAGGGCATCACGGGGGACACTTTGGAGGGCATCATGGAGGACATCATTGAGGGCATCATTTCGGACATCATTGATTCCGTTCTTAGTAAACATAGCGTTTATGTATTGACATGATTTAACAACTTACAGTCTAAATGACTATATATATTTTCGAATAATATATTTTTTTTGCTTCAATTTTGTATATTAGCCATAGATTCTGATTGAAACGTTTAATTTATTTGGGAATTCATATTTGATTTGAATACAGATTGATATAAAATATCAAATAGAGTCTAGCACAATGCTTTTGCTTTCATTTAGACAGTAATAGTTGTATAAAATTACAAAGTTTTACATTATAATAATAATAAGCATAAAATGATAAGATAGATATATTTATTACTACAAACATATTTTTATTCGCTATTCTTCTGATTTAAATTATCAAAAACACGATTTTCAAAAGAAAGCAAACACTCCTCTTATTTTCAATACCCCAGCCTTAATAACTTGCTTATCACTTTCACGATGAGTCAATACCATTTACCTTTCCACTTCTTTTTCAACCATAAAGCCGCTATCCCTCAGAGTGAACTGGCATTTGCCAATCTAGTCGTCTTTAGTTATATCCTTGTCCATCACATAAACATCAAATCTTTCATTTAGGTTGGTCACATTAAACTCTAACGTTTAATTCCATGCAGGCATCTTCCCAACATCATTTTTAGTGGTGGTCCTGCTCTCCTTGCCTGCATATTTAATTATGGTATAAGGGTCCATTTTGCCAATCAGCTACGTATCTCTCGTCAAATTGGCACTTACAATATTCAGTTTCAGCTTTCCATTTAAAGGTTTTGCATTATAAAGTAACTAAAATATCACTAATGCAGCTTCCCTCTATAAAATCCCTTTATTCCTGTCTCTAACGGAGGTATGCACGTTGATTTTATGATATACATCAGGGTACTTCATGATCTCTGTCAGCCGAATCTCGGCATATCCAGATTCAAGAGAGTCGAGGTTGTTGTTTTGGAGATGGACTTCTATGATCTCACTAGAATAATCAAACCACGTCTGATTGTTGGTTAGAGTTAGATCAGAAAACTGGCCATTGTGACTAACACGTACAATTGGATCGGACCTACCTATGCTGAAATCTGGCTGATTTGTCACACTGAGAATTCTGATTTTGATAATCCCTCTTTTCATAATTCCGTATTGTTATGAATTGTTCTTTTAATTTTTCTAATTTACATAATTTAGAATTCTATCTCTAATACTTATGTTAATTATAAATAAAATAAAGTTCTTGAAATAATTTTACTTTATTTATAGATTAAGTTATAGTTCAAATAGATTATCGATTTTTAGCAAAACTAAGTTCTGAAGTTTATTTTATTATTATTTTTGGACAATCATATAATGTACTGGAGTTTAATATTAGAAAAAATTGGATCAACACAATATTACAAAAAATTACACTGTCAAATACTTATTCCAACTTTTAGATTCTCTTTTGATATAGATGATTGCATAACATCTCCTGTATATTTTTTCTAAAGTATCTTTAATAGCTTTGAAAATCCCAAACTCACTCCTTGTCCTGTCAAAGCACTGCATTTTTACAAAATAACGTCGTTTTCCATGTCTGCGATTCCTAACTTCTTAAACAAATAATTACCTAACTTGTTGATTGCTCTATTGTTCTAATCAACAGGATCGATACCACTTTATTCCTTATCTCTTGGCTATGTTAATTTAACTAGATTATTATCACTAGAAATACTTAATCTTCGAGAATGTCCCAGATTTTATCGTAAATTGTCAAGTTTATTTAGGAGAACAAGAAAGCAAGCCTACAAAATATATGAATATTGCTTCGATCAATAAAAAACCAAAAAGAAATTTAACAATCTCATGATAAACTTATTTACGTCTGAAAGGCTTTTATCAAGTTTGTGTAGCTAAGCCTTTGCGTTTTCCAGTCGGTCGGGAGACTAGTCAGTCGAATCAACAACATAGATTACTGCATCCACATTATCCAGATATGAGGACCAAAGTGTTCTCGCATGTCCTGATACGTCGAACACAAGAATTCTCAGTTTATCATTGTAAGTGAAGCTTGCTGTTTCGAGGCCAAGAGTTGGCCCCCATTACTGAAATGCATTATCTGTGATTCTCTTGAGTACTGACGTTTTTCCTGCTTTGTCAAGCCCAAAAATTATTAGTTTTAGTGTTGGTATTTTTGGACTCTTCGCTGAAAATGAAGAGCAACCCATTTTTTCTTTTTCTTTTTTTTTATTATATGATATATTTACGATCTATTAAACAATATATATATTTTATATTATACATTTTTATTAATTCTATTTTACTTACTTTATTTGGTTTATCAAAAAAGTATTTATTTTTAATCTAATTATTTTTTATAGAACCTATAAAGATATATATTTTTTTGGGTCTATATCCATTTTTTACATTTAAGTTATTACTTAAACTTATAAAAAAAATTGAATAAGATATCATTTAATTAAGCAGGAAGAGCAAATTAAAAATGAGAGGTGAATCCACATTGTGTGTATATAAAAAATTAGATTATGGAATCATCAACAACAGTCTGTAGTTTTCTATTTCTAGACCGGTAGAACCAGATCTAAGCGAGGTTTTACGACTTTCATATTTCCAGCGTGAAGTATGTGAGAAGACAATCCGTTGAATAAGTCATCCACATTCTTGCCCAGTTTGGCGGAAGTCTCGAAAAACGGTATTTTCAAAGATTAAGCTGTGAAATTATCAAATATAATGAAATAAGCAGGAAAAGTACTATATTTTCTGATTGATTTTTATTTACCAAATTTGCTTCCTTCCTCATAAGAAACTTGTCTTCGTTGTTCAAGATCCGATTTATTGCCAACGAGAAATTTTGATATGTTTTAATCAGAATATTTATCGATTTCGGAAAGCCATGTCTTGACTCCCTCGAATGACTCCTTGTCGGAAATATCATAAACGATAACTACACCGTGCGCTCCTCGATAATAGCTACTTGTGATGGTTTTGAATCGGTCCTGGCCTGCTGTATCCCATATTTGTAACTTGACTTTTTGACCGTCTACGTTTATTATTTTTACTTTCTAATGTTGCATATAAAAAACAGTCAGTATTCATAAAATATGTATTTTGGTTAGTTGAGATTGAAATTAATCTATACATAATCCACTCCAATTGTGTTGTAGAAGTTATTGGTAAACTTCTTGTCACTAAATTGCATCAGGAGGCACGATTTTCCGACTCCTGAGTTTCCGATTAGTAGTAGTTTGAGCATTGCATCACTAAAACACAAAGAATGAGAGAGATGGATAATAAGTCGAGTTAATGTTGTGTTATAGTGTTTGTTATGAATGATTATTGTACTAGTCCTTTGCTTATCTTGTTCCAGTTGACATTGCTTTTACTGAATCTGTTTTTTTTTATTGAATTGTTCTAGTAGTCTGGTTTATGTTTTTTGTTATTGTTATTATATTATTTATGTGTATAGTTATTCAGATCTTTGTTAAATATTAATAGTAATATGAGTTGCCTATCTAAATTGCTTCAGTTTGGTTCATATTCATTTTTTCAAATTTTGTTATCTGATAAATATTTATATATTTTTTAAAATTAATATACATTTAATATCATACACAAGGTAATCCTCTATTATATAAAGTATATTAATAAGATGATTAAACTGAGGAAAAATAGAATATTGTTTAAAAAAAATCAACATATTTTTCAAATTGAGTTTGAATTGAGCTCGATAAGCATCTTCAGAATTTGTATATGCTTTCTGACAGGAAGTGGGGCCTCACTAATTTATTGAACTTACATGTTCTTGTATTCCATCTTCTTCCCGCTTGATAGCTAGATTGCTACTTTCCCTGAACTCATCACACAAAACATACCTTATTGATCCTAGATCTTAACGATTGGTAAATTGTCTATCACTATCTTCACAACCTCTCCACAGTACCGATAAAGAGAGTGGTATTTCGTTGGCAACTCTCCAAAGGAATAAATTTTGCAGTTCCTTCCTTTCTTGATGGCAATCTTGGTTCCGTCAGGCGATATGTTAAGCTCTAGGCCACTTGCATCTTTTTATTTAGTAAATCCCTTGCTGTCGATCCTGATATGTCCATGGGCTGTATCCATATGATGTTCCTTTATTCCTATTGTTGTAAACAGCAATATTGGCTATTTTGTTGTAGCTAGAGGGGCTCCGCTGCTTCCCTATTTGAATTTTTCCTGTGACTTCTGTTTTTAAATACTGGAATCTATCAGTGCTCTTCTCTGCGACATGCGCTGGGCGTAATGGTGTTCTCTTTTATGGATCATCCTCGGGGATTGCTTTTTTGATTGTGATCGCAGAATATTGTTTTGGTTTGGCTCGTTTTATTTATCTGTCCCGGAAAATTAACTCTACTATTTGTCGAATTCGGGCAGCAAGTTTAGTCGCAGATTTAATGGAGCTTCATTCATCTAATTCTTTTTATTCTGTTCCGATGACTGTTCCTGTTACTCTTTTATCGTAGCCATCTTTTTAAAGCTTTCAGTCCGTTTTAGCGCCCCACCTTTTATCTCCGTCGCTAATAGATGTTCAGAGAGTGAAACCGTGTCTGACCTGTCCGCTCCTGCAAAATACGGGTGAGCTAAAATCTCAGACATTTTGGGTCTTTTCAACGGATTCATGATAAATATTTATTTTAATAGATTCTTGAGAGTTGGATTCATTGTTTAGGGGTAAACAATATTCTTTGCTTTCAGCTTCTAGATTGATTACTTAAAGGTCTAATGCGCGAAAGGAGTGCGTCCCACAGCCAGGAAGTACAACACACAACCATAGGCCCACACGTCAACCTTTTCGTCGTACTCCCTTCGATGAACGATTTCAGGAGCCAGGTAATTGACAGTGCCGACTAAGTGAGTCAATTTAGCTCCGACTTTAGGATCAAACTTTACAGAGTAGCCAAAGTCACATAGTTTCTACACATATTTCTCTGGATTAATAATACAGACATGAAATCATAATGAGGAATTGAATATTATTTACAGGAACGCCATTCTCTCTGACCAAGATGTTGTTAGGTTTGATGTCTCGATGGATGACTCCCTGTTCATGCAAATACTGAATGGCATGTCCAATTTTGTAAGCCAGTTTCTTTCCTTGATTCGGAGGCTGAGAATCCTCGGCATTCATTTGTTTCAGAATGAGTTCAGCATTTTTCTGTGCATATTTTTGCAAGTCGCCTTGTTCACAATACTACAGCACCATATAATGGTTATCAAAGTCTTCGAAGGTTGTGAAGACTTTGACTATATTGGGGTGTTTAAGCATTTTTTGAATCTTGATTTCTTCCTGGATTCGTTGTTCCAGACCTGCCTTCTAGGGATTCTTGCCGATGACTTTGAGGGCGAAGTATTTTTTATCGAGGCGTTGTTGGATTTTGATAACGAAACCATCCGACCCTCTGCTTATTGGCGAAAAGATATTATACTCCTAAAGTAAAGGGTTATGAAATTACAGGTGAATCTGTATAAATACAAAAATATATTATATACTCCGAGATTTGTGCTTATGGAATGATTCATACTGCTCATGAGTTTCTCATCGATTTCATTGTATTAGTTCGTTGCCATGATGCTGATTTTTGTTAATAATAAACTGTTAAACAAATTTAAAAAATTATGTTACAAAATTTGAAAAATATGATTCTAATAATGGCAATTATTATGGTAGGCAAATCCAACTCTGCCACTTTTATAAATCAACCATTTATATTTTTTTAATTTAGCTGGATACATATATTTTTTTATCAATGATTCTTCATGATTAATTTATATTTCATTTGGGCTCTGGGTGTTATTGTTGTTCCTATTGCTGTGTTTGTGCTGGGACTTCTTCTTCTTCTTATTCCTCAGAGTTGCTGGATGGTAAATCGAAATTTCTATTTTGTTGCATCGTATTCTTATATTCCTCTTCTAAATACTCTTCCTGTGCCTGCTCTATTTATTTGCTTGTGCTACATTTCCTATACAGTTCGAATGCCCCAGCATTTACCTTGAAGAAATTATCCCCCCAACCGAACTTTGACAAAATGTAGTCTGCCTGCTCCTCGTATCCTATGATCAGGAGTCCGGCTGCAAGAGCCTCTGCGCATGATAGTTTGAAGGCTTTTCCGTAATTCACAGGATTTACGGCGACCATATGAGGCAATAGTCTTTAATTGGGAAAATGTAGATTTTTATGGGTCTCGTCAATCCTGTTCCAAGAGCAATCGATAACGCAAAGCCCATATTTTTTTATGATCGAAAAGTCTTCTTTGGAGATGACTGACTTGCCCCCTGCGCTGAGAACTATACCATTGTATCTTTTTTTGCGATCTTTCAAGGAAGTCAGGAGCTTAAAACGGGAGAGTTTACGCCCAGTGCATTTCTTGGAGTCGCACTGGTTGAAATCTATCATATAAAGATCAACTTTCTTGGTAGGTTATTTAATCGCTTTCCATTTGGACTCGTCTTCAGAAGAAGATGACTATTAGTTTTATTGTTATTTATCTTTGGGTTCAAGCTCATTGATATATTGTTTATCAGGTTCCATGGCTAATTGGTTTTCCTGAGACTGTATATATATATAAAACTATAATAATAATAAATATTATGTATTTAACCTTGACTAAAAAAAAGAGCTTGATTATGTTTTCGTTAGCTATCATCCAAATAGCATTTAGTTCATTATCGTCAATTTCATAAAATTCTTTTTTATATATATCATATAACATATTTTTCCTAATTTATTTAACTTGATGCATTTTATATTCAATGTATTTATTAATAATCAATTTTATACTTCGAATCGAAAAATAGAAATCAGAAAATAAAAAAAAATAAAGAAGTCATGCCACAAAATTACATTCTTGTTAACGATCAAAACCAGCTGGACGGAATTAATGCTTCTCGAGTTATGGTCGCGGTGCCACTCCTGTATGTCTTTATGACCCACTACCTGTTCCTGATCATGAGAAAAATGAAGGGGGAGGCTGATAGAAGGCTCAGACTTGACGATCAAGGAAAAAGATTGTTCCTCTACGGAGTCGCTGGTACATCAACAATATTTTATTCATCAATTTAATGTAATGATTTTGTTAGGGCTGGCGAGTATAAATTTCCTGCAAAACTCAATTTTCATGTGCATTATGGCCTGGGTCACGCTAGTGTGCGTAATAATCAATCATTGCTTTGTGTTCCTTCGGGAGGTCTAGGAAAAATATCGAAACTACGGCATACTCATCTATTATGCTTTGCTGTTTGTCTGGTTTGTTGGACTACTTGCGCTGTATATATACTACTCTATTTGATTGTCAAAAATTAAATTATTGTATGTGAAATAATAGAACTGATATCATTATATAGTCTGAAGGAAGAAAGAATTTAATTTTATCGAAATCTTGTGTTTTTTATAAAATATTTTCAAATATATACTTTTAGCATACAATTAATGGGAGTGATAAATGATGCCATCGATGCATATGGGGCAACACTATGGGTAGATTTACTCAGTTGAGTTGTTTATTATTGTTAATATATTCAGTGTACATTTTGACAATACCCATTTAAATCACTATACATATA
>JAHDVE020010068.1:0-39946 GCA_022606495.2 Halesus radiatus | reverse complement strand
TTTCTTTCTGCAGAAGAAAATTTTATATTTTATATTTTAGCTTTGTTAATAAATTACCAAAATTTTCCCAAAAGGCGATTTGTTCACGACATCCATTTGATAATGGATTAATTCTGTAAATACGTGCAAAGCTATTGTACTAAAAGGACTGCCTAATGAATATCAAATGTTGTATATTTGAACTGAATTCTCTTTGAGCTCTGCAGCGCCTACCATTCGACGGGGTGTACCACGTAAATTTCCCACTGTTGGAAGTTGTTGCTAGGCGCGTGCATTCAGAGGGTACACCCCTCCCGATGGGCAGTGCAATATGCCCCGTTACTGATCAATAAACATTTAGATTTATTCGAGAGAGGCTTTTATTTGGTCGGGGCTTTGTTCCAGTTGTAATTTTGGATTATGCGTGCGGGATTTGTACGTAAAGCCTAATTACTATTGGCTGAGAATGCTTTTAGTATCGTTGAAGCATCAATATCATCATAGTCATCATTGTCAATAATGTGCACGTGTTATTTATCATGGTTCCATGACAATTCAACACACGTATGAATCGAAACCTTTTCAATGTGATATAAAGTTAATAAAAGTAAAAAAATAAACTATCCCGAAAACCTAATCTAACCTAATAAACCTAATCTAATAATGCTAATGTCAAATGTAAGTACATATTTTATTTAAGATTAATATATATTACTATTACTATTAGGACTAATTAATCTTTGTAGAACCTGCAGACAAGCTGTCATGTGACCGCTTTGCAGGACTACATATTTTGCTCCTTTCTTTATTTTACCATGTATGTATTTATGTTCTTTGGATGAATAAAAAAATAAAAAAAAAAAAAAAAAATAAATAAAAAAAAAAAAAAAAAAAAAAAAAAAAAAAAAAACTAACAAAATAAATCTTTTCTGTATTTATATTAATTAAAAAAAAACCTTTACTTTATTTAAAAAAAAAATAATTAGGTTACGCTAGATCAGATTTTCAGGTTAGTTTTTTTCGTACTTTTAATAACTTTATACAACATTTAAAAACTGTGAAGATTCATACGTGTCTTAAATTATTCGGTCATCATTTATTGTGTACATTATTTTCAAAATTGTCATTTCTCTTCATTTGAAGTAAAGGTCACCGAAAACAGCTCCAACATCTTAGTCACACACATTGAAGAGATTAAAAAAAAATTATAGAGGAAGGCAAGCATTTCTCCTACTACCATTATTATAAGCGTAAAATGATGTTTGAGCAACGAAAAGGGACTTTACCTTGCAGAGAATTAAAACCGTTACATCTGGGTGGGATCCCGATGCTTTGAAGTGATCGAAAACGAATCGATCAACCGATGAAATTTGATTTTTATATTTTAAAATTATTTTAAATAAATGAAGATAATACTTACAACTCTCAAAATGAAACCGACAAGGCACAGAAAAATAAAACCCAGGACATCATTTTCCATTTAGTACCTTGCGCTCTGATCAATTGGGCAGTCATTTTTATCGGTATCATACTTCGATTTCTAAGCGCTGTCAATATCATTCAAGAAAGAAATTCGATATTTAAGAATGTTTAAGTTAGTTCAGGCGATTTAAGAAAAAATCAGCTTACTTCCGGAAAACAAACACGCCCACAACAAATTTCTATCGGTTTGTATCCCCAGTGTCTGAAACTCACAACATTAATGCATGCTTTCTTGATACATAAATATTGAAAAAAGTTTAGCATTTCGAAAGCTTATTTTAATACAAAATTTCTAGTGGATACATATAGAGAATTTGTCAAGTCCCGTAATTTATTTCGTTCATAAATTTTTTTATTATTATATAAGAAGAAAAAAAAACTTTTTCGGTTTTAAGCCTTGAATAAAACTCTTGTTTCTCTCCGCCATTGTTGTCGGGCTTACAGACAGTAAGAAAATATTACGCCGAAAGTTCAATACTTCTTCCCGAACAATTTAATCCCCCGGCACAACTGTGTCTACACTAATTAATTCAGACATTATAATTCAACTCTTTCTGGAATAAATTAAAACGAACATTGACTTTTACTTTTAATTCTCAGTTATTCACTTTCCAAGTTTCCCCTAAGCCAGCAACAGTGATGTTGGTCCTCCGAGAAGAAAGAAACGAACTTTGAGATAAATCAACTTCCTCGGATGCGGGGCACTGCTTGCCAAGTTTCGTTTGCTTTTGGCATGGAGAGTGAAATCTTGGTGAAACTTTTATGTCAGGGGGACTGTTGTAGGATCAGTAATCCCTCCCAGGCAATTCCTTAGTCCGATTCTAATATTTATTCATTAGGAATTCATTGAAACGAACAGAGGCTGCGTCATCATTTTTGGAGTTTGACAGGATTTTAAGTGTAAAATGTGAAAATAATTTAAAATTAGACAGATATTTAATATGGGTAGATTAAGGTATTTCCACATATCGACTGTGTTTAAACATAACGATTATAATATTCATGTTACGGATTTTCAAAGAACTAGGCCTGTTTTTGATTGTCAAAAAGCGTGGAATAACGCCTTTGACCAAAATACTGTCGATGTGTATCATTTAAACGTATCCCAAATTGTATCATATCACCGTATCATGTTAAGCCTCGTATCAAGTTGTGGATGCCACTTCCGTCGTACCTACCCACATTTCCACGATCGCGTAACAAATACCTAAAATTGATCCTTTGATGATCGGCCGAAAACCGACTTGAGATGGAACGGGTCACATATCATATCAGAGCGGCGTATCATGTGACTACGTATTACATTATATTTATTACAATATCATTAAATTTGTCCTTATATAAAAAAAATATGTTTTAATCTTTAGATTCGCTGCTTAGTGATGATTACTTTTCATCATTATCAGTGTAGATTAATAATTGATCTGTTTTTTCAATATCTTTATATCGTACAATATATTAGTTAGACTATGTTCCGATAAATAAATTACACCCATCCCCAATAGCGACGAGGATACAGCTAAATAATACATCTCTCGTTTGGTATAGAATAAAGGTGTTGGCGACAATCGTATTAATTTAAAAAATCTTTTAATAACGTTAAATAATAGGTGGCGGTGTATTTTTTGTCATTGTCGAACTGGGAGAATTTTAAAATAAAGTGTACCATTACGGAATTTAAATGTAATGCGAATACTCTTTGTATTATCGAGTGTTGGAATCAGGAAGTCGCTTTGCACTGCTTTGGAGGGACTGCCCTGGTTTCATGGCTACCGTCTGTTCTGGATATAATGTGTTTTTATGTTTCTTGTTTATTTATTTATACGTTTGTTGGTGTACTCCCGCATTTCATCTTGGATTATTCCGGTTATCGACAGGAGCCACTAAGGGCTATATTTTGACGTCGTCAGTATCTGTACTAACCAATTTGATGTGCGTTTGTGACTCACCTCCTTCCATGCGAAAGCTGTGAAGGGACACTTGAGGGTTTAGAGTCCATTAAAACTTATTGATTCGTTTAATTAAAAAAATTAAAGTCCTTGACGTGCACCCTGAAGGAGTAACCATAAGTTACTTATAACGGGGTGGAAAAGTGGCGGGTAACCTTACCTATATTATGGAGTAATTTTTGAGGTAATGCGTCAGGATAGAGTATTCAACTCTTTAATTATTGTAGTGGAGATTTTTTCTCTGTCTTTTTCCGGCGAGTCGGGCTCTTGGGTCTTAAAAATGTTTCGATCATATGGTCGGTGCTTTCCATTTGTGAGTTTAACGGAAATAAACCGATTGCCTGTTATTGAGTCTTTAAGGACAGCCACTCAATATTTTCATTTATTGTGCAAGCTGCTCACGCGATCTAGCAAAAGTTTTTACAAACACGCGAAAGCAATTGCTGAAATTGAACGATTAGATTACTTTATTGACGAACCGCATGTATTGCTACTGCTGACTACTCTTGAATCTGTTCAAAATTGAGCCGACCATCTGATAATCGGATTGTGAACTCTTGGCCGATGCGTTTGTTTATTCTACGGATGAATTGTCTTGGTTCTATCGATTAATCATGGGAAGGTGCTCCAAAAAATTAATATCATCCCTTTGGCATTTGCAAATAAATAATAAAAAAGAGACATGCCCTAATTTCTTTAATAATATAAATATCGTACAAAAGGTCGACATTCGACATCATCTAATAAATGTAACATCAATAGAAAAGGAGAAACAAATAACCATGTAAAACTATCATCTCTATAATTAAATTTTTCTAAAACTGTGTTCATCTGAAGCGACCTGCCTGGTAGTATGTTTTTCTGTATCTGTCTGTACATAATTAGTTAAGAAATATTTGTACAGCGCCCTTGAGGTGATTTTTCACAAAAACGGCGCTATACAAGTCATCCAACTATTATTATTATTATTCTGAATTAATTTTTTTTTAATTAATTAGCTGTCTTGAGAGGAACGGTCATAAGTAACTTAATTTTAGGACATTTAACATTTAGGACTAAAACTGTAGGACACATTTTTTTTTTAAATTACAGGTTTAGTAAATATCTAGTACAGATGAGAAGTATTTTATTTATTTTTGTTTGCACCCATGTTACGAGTAATATTTTCTTTTGCCATTGAAAATAATACGAACAAATTTCAAATTAAATACGAAACAGAAAAAGACTCAGAAAAAAAGGTCACATCTGGGAATCAAACCCAGGACCTTTTTCTCATCGGGAACAGTACTGTAAATTTACTCATTAGAATACAAAAGCCATCATGAAAATTATACTTAAAATCCCTGTAAGAACTAGTACTGATGAAATCTTTAACAATCTTAACATAATGTCAATAAAACAATTATACTCTAAAAGAAAACTACCTTTCATTCATAAATACAAAGGAACAAGAAATAACAACAATCACACATATTAGAAACACTGAATCTCAGAGTCAAAAACACACACAGCAATGAACCACAAACACAATATATGGAGAAAAAAACATCATATACCATGGTATTAAACTCACAATCACTAAACAACCAAATCCCACTATCCTTTAAAAATCACAACAACCACAATAAATTTAAAAATCAAATAAAACACTGGATACGTTACATATGTAGATCTGAAATAGAAAATATACTAATACCAAATATAGACTTTCTATCATTTTCATCGATATCATACATCAATTTTAAGAACTAAATATCATCTTCAAGTAATTACCATATTTCGACAGCTATTGTGTGATTACAAGGTTCGACTCGATCTTATTTGGAATCTAGATTTTCATTTTTTAGTTTTTTGAATTGGAAAATCTAGCTTTGCGTTATTTCCTCAATAATTTGTTTGAAAACACAAACTCGTTCTGAAAATCTTTCTTTTTGCGGAGTGTGAAACGGAGTTGGTTTGTCCCATAAGCCGAGAGATTTATTAAATCTGTTTCTATTTGTTTCTCGAATGCTTAACGAGCTAACTTTTATTCCATTAACAATTCACGTCTTGAGAAACACTCAGACGTACAACCTCCGAGAGGAATTATTTCTAAGGGAAGTTTATTGACTTGGCGAAGTTTGGCCTCTTATTCCCGAATAAATATATATTTTCTTAATGGCAGTCATTCAAACTTATAACTTCTTCGTGTATTATTTGTTCCTAAACTTAACTCGGTTGTTTCTCTGTTTATATGAAAAGATTTTTTTTGCTCTGCTTTTTGACAATCAACATATTTTCCGCTAAGTGAGCTTTAGTGTGAATCAAAAATGATTTTTACTGATTTGTTAACAAGAAGGAACTCCAGTGAAAAATATTATGAAAAATAAATTAATAAGAATTAATTTGCAAACACCACTTTTTTAATATATAAATATCAACATGTTTTGAAAGCGAAGCTTTTCTCATCAGGACCTACAGAATACTAAAAAATAACTATATCGAGTATAGAAAAATGATAAACATACCTGTAGAACACAAAAATGTAAGAATATACGAATTATAAACATGAACAAAAAGTGACTAAAGTAGGTAACGAATTTACATTAAAAATTATTTATATTATTAATACAAATAAAATCAAGAAAATAACAAGGTTTAAAAATAAAATAATAATTGTTATTATTATTAAAATGTATATTAATAAAATATAATATATAATGCCAAACTTTAAATAAAGTATATGTTTCGACCGGTCAGCGGCTGAGTTGGCTTCGCGTTTGGGTCTCACCCAGACATCGTGAGTTCAATTCTTCGGCTGGCTAAGTCCTCCATTACGACACAAGAAACATCTTCCGCTTACTGTGATGGTAGTAGTAGATTTTCAAATATTGTCAGTTTATTCGTAACCGGGGAATATTTGTCTTGAAAATTTATTTATATTTATATGTAGTTTATATAGTTAAAAAAATTTTTTTTTTTCATATATATTTATTAGTCATAATTAAGAACATTGTTTACATGGTTATAGCAAACGTGTATTTAAGTACAATTTTCATTTTTTATTAATAAATAATCCTTTTAGTTTCCTTTTTTCAAATTTAATACCTCCCTAATTGAGAAATTCTCGTGTTTAGGGAGGGAGTACTAATATTTATTGTTCATTTTTAATTTCTATAGTATTACCATGAACTTGAGGTTCTGGTGACTATACACTAATTTAAAATATAAAATAAAATAAAGGAATTTTTTAGTAATTCAATATATCTATATAATGTATGTATATAAACATATATACATTTTTCCAAGTGAACTTATAATATACACCTAAAATTAGTTTCTTGTAAAATGTATTTTAAGTTTTTTCTTAAAAAAATCATAATTTTTTTCATCTTGTATATCTTTGGGAAGTTCGTTAAAACATTTTATGGCAGAATATGTGTAATGGTGTTGAGCTGTTGTTGTATTGAGTTTAGGGATTATTATTTGTCCTGTGGTTCTCGGCCTGGTGCTCAATGACTCTAATTTTAGATTTTCTTTATGGATTTGAAGTAATGAATTTTTTTTGTATATTGTATTTAAATCTAAGACTTTAAATTCGTTGAATAACTCACAGGTGGAAAAATAAGATGGCTTTTTTAGAATTATTTTAATCAGTCTTCTTTGGACTATTTCCAATGGGGTTAAGTTAGTTTTAAACGCTCCTCCCCAGCCAATTATTCCGTATTGTAGAATTGATTGTGCTAAGGCATAGTAAACCTTCAGTAGCATAGATTTTTGTAAAATATTTCTTAGTTTGAGGAATATATAGTATAGTTTTCGAATTCGTTTAATATTTTGTGCAATATGTTCTGTCCATTTTATGTGTTGATCTATTGTTATTCCCAAATATTTTATATGATTCTTTTTTGTCAATGTAGAGCATTTGGGTGAATTGCAGTTATCAGGATAATTTTTACAAGAGCTATGTATAATAATTTTGGAATTTGTTGAATGATGGTTTTTGTCCGATAGTGTAAATGTCATGAAGTAAGTTTTGTCCGAGTTTAAGGATCGGTAATTGTCATCCAGCCATTGTTTCAGGTTGTTTATTTCAATATTCGCACTTCGATAGGCTTCTTCCCAAGTTTTTTTTTCTATCATTAAAACTGTGTCGTCAGCAAAAGATATAATTTTTCCTATTTTTGGGACACCAAGCATGTCATTTACGTAAATAATGAACAGTATTGGTCCCAGAACTGTTCCTTGGGGGATTCCAAATTCTGAATAGGTGGGTTCGCTCAATATATTATTAATTTTTACGTGTTGGTGTCGTTTATGTAAATAACTTTTGAACCATTCTTTTACGGTTCCTTTAATTCCAATATTTTCTAATTTTTTTATTAGTTTCTTATGGCATATGCTGTCAAATGCTTTCCTCAGGTCGATGAATATACTTAAACATTTGTTTCCCGAGTCGAGAGCATTATATATTATAGAGGTTAATTTCGCGATTGCATCTTGTGTGCCCAATTTTTCTCGGAAGCCGAATTGGTTATCATTAATCACTTTATTTGATTTGATGTGCTTAGTTAATTGTGACTTTACGACTTTTTCAAATATTTTAGCTACGTTTGATACAATAGATATGGGACGATAGTTTGAGATGTCGGATGCAATCCCTGATTTGAATATAGGGGTTATTATTGTATTTTTATATGTGTTTGGGAAAATTCCTTTTTGTATGCTGTTATTAATGATGTGTGTAATCGGTTTTGATAAAAATTGTCTCATTTGTTTTAATAAATTAACTGAGATATGGTCGAAACCAGGGCATGCGGACGCTCGTAAGTCCATTATTATTTTTTCTATTTCTTTTTGGGTGCATCTGTCAAATTTCTCGAAGACTTTGGGGTAAGTCTGTGCGGTTGTAAATAGAGTATTTTTTGGTTGGTTATTGCCAATTTTTTTGGCTAGATTCTCTCCGACTTTAGCGAAGTAGTTATTAAAAATGTTTGCAATTTTAGCTGGCTCTTTTTTTTACTCTATTGTTTCGTTATCATGTGTTATTTTATATATCTGTTTACTTTTATTACCCTTGCCTATGATGTTATTGATTGTAGCCCAGACTTTTATATATGAACAGTTATACTAGTCTGAAGATGGCCGTGATAGGCTGGAATCGGTCAAGTCAAAAATAAAATAAAAGTTGAAGAAAGTTTTAATAAATAATACGTGGGTAAAAAGGAGGGGGTAGGAGTGGGTACAGGAAAGCAGAAGAGAAACATGTTTAAAATTGAACTATTCGATATTAGTCATTAAATCTAATTGCTTATTTAGTCATTTTTAGGGATTTATATGTATACCGGCGCTGATTTTCCCCATATTCCTTTACGGTGTGGAAACATGGACACTCAGAGCCAGCAAAAGGAAGCGGGTAGACGCTCTCGAAATGTGGTGCCGGAGGAAAATGCTCAGGATCTCATGTACAGCCAGGCGCATAAATATATCGATTCTGGAAGAGCTTGCCATCCACAATAGTCTACCTACAGCGTATAGTCAGATTCTTTGGACATGTTGTTAGCCAAACTGAGATCTCCAACCTGGAGAAGCTCATGGTCACTGGCAAAGTGGAAGACAGGAGAAGTAGAGGAGTAACCAAATTTCACAGGAGTCTGGAACGTCGGTGTCCGCAAGGTCTTCACCCAGTGCAAGATCCCGAGGAGTGGAGGAACCATGTACACGAGGGAGTTTCGAGTGGGGTCACGATCCTCAGCAATAAGGAAGCGACTCAAGAAAAAATTGTTTCAAAATCTTCCAAATCAGTTAGGAGTAGACCTACTCCATTTATATGGAGGTACGACTGGGAGCTGAGGATTAAAATTATATTTTTTCTACTTTTAAGGCTGCGGATCTCTTCGGGGAGACGACGTCAACAGCCTACATTTGAATAAACTTCTCGCTGGCTCCCACATGAATAATTGAAGAATTCTGGAAATATTGGATAAACAATACACGAATAAGTAAACAAGGTGAAGAGTTGTATCCCGTCGAGTCGAGAGTCGTGAATGTCTTTGTTTTTTGGATTGTAGTGTCTCGGACGTTTACCGTTAGTTGCACTGGTGTATTAATTATAATTGGTGACACACGGAAGAATCGTCACACTTTTTAAAAGTGATATAAAGTCATTAAAAGTACGAAAAAAAACAACAACTAGTCTTAAAACCCAACTTGACCTATTTAATCTTTTCTTAATAAAAAAGCTTAATAAATTAGGTTTTCGGGGTAGTTATTTGTTTTCGTTTTTATGCTTTAAACGACTTTTAAATAGTGTTCTGATTGTGCAGGAAACGGAGTAAGTTGTTCAACCCGTTACAATGTGAGTTGACTTATTCCCTTTCTTGTATAAATTGCAGAGATTCCTGTAAGTTCTGTACCAATGGTGGCAGGGCCAAAAGGATTAGAATTTAGCTACTTCTGAGGGTGCGGACCTCTTCAGGGGGGCAATTCCAACAGCCTACATTTAAATAAACTTCCCACCAGCGGCCACTCGACTTATTCCGGAGAATTCGGCTCGTCGAGTACCAGAAAAAAGTATAGAAGTGGGATTGAAGTCGATGAATTGCGTGGAGAGATGTGCTGGCGGAGATTTGTGGGGGAAAACGTAGATAGGCCTGAAAAGAATGACGCTGCCTTTATTTTGAATTTGGAATTTGTCATTTTATCATCACACTCGAATTGTATTGGTTTGGATTATTTGCTATATGAAAATGATCATTTTTTTAAACAGGTGCTAGGGTTTTTACTCGGCTTCACCTGAAATACAGATTTTAATTTTATTTTTAAAAACATTGTTTCTAATATTAATAAGTTTTCTAATTACCTATAAGAATAAAAACTTCACAATAAATTAATACGCATCTAACGGCGTTCAAGCCAGGTTATAATTATTGGTTACCTACTTAGATTCCAAATAATTGCGTGTATATATGTATCTCTCTTGCCCTCCTTCCCCCTTTTGACCTACCTCCTCAGTACAATTAAAACCGTCGCCGATAACATAAGTTCTGCTAACGATGCGAATCGCCGCCGCTGAACATTAATCTCGCTACCTACAAGCAGCACGACATAATAGTGAATTTTCTAGGTAAAACTATCACGTTATATGACAAGGTCTACTTTTTAATACATTATTATTTCATTTTGGCATTAATAAACTAATGAATAGCATATGTTTTTCATTTCATCTTCATGAATACAAAGTAAAAAGAACGTTATAATCAGTTTTCCTTTTATGGTGTAATAGATTTTTCTTCAGTCTTATCTATACATTTTCAATTGGATTGAGGTCGGTAGAGTTCTCTGGACATTTGAAAACAGTTATTTGGTTGAATTCAAATTACGTTTGCATTTTATTCGATATTTGGCACAGGACAAGATATTATTAAAAATTTACGT
Organism: Halesus radiatus; assembly: GCA_022606495.2. NCBI lineage: Eukaryota > Metazoa > Arthropoda > Insecta > Trichoptera > Limnephilidae > Halesus > Halesus radiatus. The sequence goes on along the minus strand of JAHDVE020010068.1, from coordinate 29,120 downwards.
TATTGTCACGGATTTTTCTTTCGGGTCTCAGAAACAGCATACTCTTCAGATTTTATTAATATATGATGGAGGTAATCATGCAGTAAATGGGGTTTAGGTTTCCAGGACCAACCACCACCAAAACATCACTTTGGGAGTGTGTTCACTCGAAAGGGAATTCCCTGGAAAAAAGTGTAATTTTTCAACGAAACCTCGTTTCGTGCAAATATCGAATACAATGCAAACATTCTTTGAATCTAGCCAAATAAGTGGATTCAAATGTCCAGGGAGCTTTCCCGACCTCAATCCAATTGAAATTTTATGGACGATGGTGAAAAAAGGATTGCACTACAAAGGAAAAGCAGGTTTCACGATGATGAAAAATATGTGTTCATTATTTTATCGATGCCAAAATGAAAAAAAAAATTAAAATAGAGTAGAAATTCTCATATAACGTAGTAATTTTAATCATTGTAGAAAATAATATTAACATAACCTAAATGAAACATGAAAACGGAAAAAAAACGACAGAAAATAAAAAGATTTTAGTCGCATCTGGGACTCGAACCTAGGACCTCTGCCTATCCGGGGCAACCGCTTAACCAACCTAGCTAATGAAACCAGTTCATTTTATGTCATCTTCATCGATATCGTATCGCAAATTCAAGATTTGTCAATATTATTCTCCATTTTTTATCCCATATTATTATTTTCTGTCGTTTTTTTTCCGTTTTCATGTTTCATTTTTAATTTTCTACAATGATTAAATATTAAAATGAGATTTATATAAAAATAATTAATAATTAAAAATTGAGTACTAGTTTTAGCTCAGAATTGACAAAATTAACTATAATTCCAACAAAATGAAAAATGCTTCTCCCAATCAATTCGCACGCCACTGCAGGACTTGAACACCCATCTTAAAGATAATTTAACACTGCCATATATTAAGTCGCATTAAATACTTCATGCCAAGGATACCAGATTAAATCGTTGGCGGGATGGCAATAGTGGCGTGCAACCTACATAGTCTACGCAGGCGGGTACGTCTCAAAGGTATGTTAAAATTATATCAAATTTAAAAACAAAAAATTAAAAATCTATTGCATAAATTTAAAAAAAGTTTAAAAAAAACTACAAAGGGTACAGCTTATCGGTACATCCTATTTATTACAGTTAGCCCAAAAACATACATGTATATTTATGTAAATAAAAATAAATAAAATACGTATTTATCGTCCGGTCAGTTGCTGAGTTAGCATCGCGTTTGGGTCTCACCCAGGCGTCGTGAGTTCAATTCCTCGGCTGGCTAAGTCCTCCATTTACGACACGAGCAACATCTTCCGCTTACTGTGATGGTAGTAGGAGATTTTCAAATATTGTCAGGTTATTCGTAACCAGGAAATATTTGACTTTCTTTTTAAAAAAGTAAAAGTAAAAAAAAAAAAAAAAATACAGCGGAGTTTAATCGAAGTGTGTTCAATCTATGTGTTCAAAGTATTAGTTTAAGGTGTAGTGGACATTTGTTCAGAACGAAATTTGTAAGTTAGTAATTACGGACATAAGATCAGGAAGACTTGCCAATCGGGTGCAACTTGATATTCCTGGATAAGACACAGGTCGTATCCGACAATTTTACACAATTGTAAATTAAGTTAGCATTAAATACTTCAATGTTACCAGATTAATTCGTTCGAGGGATGGCAATTTTCATCATGTCTGCGCAATTATACCCATCAATTATAGCACTAGTTTAGAAAGTAAGGTGTGACTTGGCGGTCTATCCTCCGGGGGCTATTAAGAGGGGAGTCGTCGTTATCTCGGCGCTATTCGGGGCCGAGATAGCGATGTTTACAGTTTACACCACCCGAGGGGGCGGCAATCGCGATGGAGCGACGTTATTATTTGTCTTATACGTGGCTCGTGGAATTTCACCTTTTACCTTTGAGGTAGGTTGATTATTTAACTGTAGAGATTTTTGAATTGCGTTTAATTATTTGATGAATTTTTAGAACAGAATGTAATAAACTATAGAAAATTAAATAATTAGTTACCGAGTTTTTAAACCATAAAGAACGAAACGTGATACGTACTCACAGATGGCTATAATTAAAATATTTTTGAAAAAAAAACACGTTTACAACTTATTATTAAATTATATAAATATTGAGATTTTTTTTTTGTTAGCGGATTTACAAACGGAACATAATTTATTTTTATTTTATTGTATTTAAAAAAAATATATATATATTTCAATTTAAAATTTTTTTATTTCTTATATATTTTTTAAAAATTTATTCTTATTATTTTTTTCATTTTTATTTCATTAAAAAGTATTTAAATTATTCAATTTAAAAAAAAAACGTTACAGGGTTAGGCAATGGGTTTAGGATGATGGGAGGGAGGTGAAGGGTACTCTGTGTACTCGCCCCCTCGTATCTCTGCATCGCCCCTCGGGAGGCGATATCTCCCACGTTGGGAATCTCTGGTGTAGAGTAATGCGTGTTGTCTAAATTTTATTTATTGATTTTCGGTTTAAAATTATAAGGGACTGAGTTGAATAAGTCGAACTCACTTTATGAAGTGAATAAAATATTTGTCTGTCGGCCACTCTTAATTGAATTCGTTCAAGCGGTTCAGGGCAATTTATCGCAGAGGTGCTTATTTTTTTGTAAAAACAGTACGCCTTCGGAATTTTTACTGCTTTCCAGTGACGAAACCCGAAAAATGTGGATAACTCCTTTTGACTCAAGTGGGGACGATAGCCCCGAAAATCGAGTTATCAATAAAGCTTAAGTCCTTCAAGAAACTTATAAAAATACTGTAAACGAGTATGTTAGTTTTACAATAAATGCATTATATTTAAATAAGTTTCTTGAAGGACTTGAGCTTTATTTAAATCAACAATAATAATTTATTCCTTTTCATAATTCGTCTATATATCCACCAACAAACAATTTATTTCAATTAATTAAAGCATTCCGCGGTTGATTGGTTACCGATCCTTGGATACGAATCTGGAGGTCGCCGGTTCAAAACCCGACGTGCGCAAGTTAATTTTATTTGATCGAATTGATACATACATTTATGTAAACATAGGTTATAAATAATTATTTTTTTTGTTATATATATTTGAATATATGTATTTAAATGTATGTGTATTGTATGTATATAAAAAAATTACACATAGGTAAGGCCAGTGCGTGTGTATACTTGATATTAGTTAGTGGCAATAAAAAAAAAATCTGTGTTGAAGTTTTCATATAACCATTTTAGGTTATTTTGCGTTATGTGTTGAGAGATTTTGAATATGAGAGGTGCGAGGTAAGATTCGTGTTTCCTGGCAAAAGTGGATTTAATATTGGGTACCTGAAAATGATTCTGAGATTTAACTCTGTATTTTGTGAGTGAGATATGCAGGAAGGAGATAATTTTATGCAGTTATTATATTAATATATTTTTTTATAAATAGTTTTATTATATCAAGAATGTTATTTGAAATTAATAGGTCTTCTGTAAGATGTGGATATGGTTTTTTGAACATGATTCTAATTACTGTTTTGTGAGATGTGCCTTTATGAGTTCCACTTTTGACCGAATGCAAAGATAAGTGTGTCAAGCTGTAAATATCTTTTTTCCCAGTACACAATATGTTTCAATAATTTGACCGGTATTCCTATCAGGGAACGGTCCTCTAAAGTAGAAAGATAGATAGGTAGTTTATTGATATTGTTAAAAAATCGATGATTTTTTTTTTTTTTTAATTCGGATTACACATTTTTGGTTGCGTTTATTTACAAAAACGCAACGACAAATTATTAAATATACTTTTCTCTAGTTTAAAAATCATATTCGTATTTGAAATATTTTGTAAAAAATACAATGGAACGGTCAGAAAAAGTAATATTTCTGATTGGATTTAGATAAATGTTAAGCATATGTAAATTTATAAAATATTTAACAAATATTTTTCTATTTAAAAACATAATGTTTATCGTATTGCGAAATAATACTATCATTATTTTGAATTAATAAATAATAACTCTCCGACGTCCCTCTCCCCCTCAAACAAAGTAGTCCATTTCGGACAAAATATAAAATAAGCTATTCTATGTGCACATTATGTTGTATGAAAAAAATTCAATACTTCTATCTAACTTGGTGGTAGAGGACGGGTATGAGTTCTTTGCCAAGAGGCAACTGGTCACCCACTTCTCCGCACCCAACTACTGCGGGGGATTCGATAATGCAGGTGCAATGATGTCAGTGGACGACACGCTGATGTGCTCCTTCCAGATCCCGAAGACGGCCGATAAGCGCTACCTGGCGTACGTGCAGACCAACACCAGCAAGACAAAGAAGATTTGAGGGCCCTATGGATCAGTCCCCCGGCCACTGTCCTCCCCTCCCCCGCTCCCCCCTTTTAAGAGTATTCTGTGTTATTTATCCTAAAAATATATGGATAATAATTCATTGTCTAAGCTTAAATACATTCTTGAATATAATGGAAACAATCACTCTATCATTTGTATTAGCGTCTTGCAATATATCGTAAGAAATAAATACAGTTACCTTCTTTTTTTCAATTTAACACGTATGAAAACTTATAACAAGCCGTATTTAGTTTTGATAATTTAACTGCATCTCTTTATATGGTATATAAATTATGTGTAATGATAGCCTGTCCAAAAAGAGAAAATAAATGTAAAAAAAAAATAAACTTCATAGAATTTAAGAATAGGAAGTAAGACTTGTACAGCGCCCTTGAGGTGATTTTTCACAAAAACGGCGGTATAAAAATCGTCCGATTATTACTATTAACATGAAACAATGCAAGAGCAAGTAAAATTTCTAGGTCTGTTATCTTTTGCGTCATCTAATATGTACAGCGCCTTTGAGGTGATTTCTCACAAAAAAAAATCTAATTATTATTATTATTTTTACCGTACCGCTCGCCACTGCAATACGCATCGCCCGCAAAAATCCGCTACCGCCGCTCGTCTAATAATCGAAGTAATAATAAATCATAAAAGGGTGAATAAATTCGTTAAAAAATTAAGTGCTGATAAAACAAGATCTAGGAACTGCTGGAAGACCATTCGGTGACTGATATTTACTCATTATTGAGGACGTTTAATTACCGTAAGGATTTTTTCAACGACTTTAGATCTGCACAAACTTAACTAATGATCTTTTTTTCATCAAATAAATATCTAGTACGGATTAGAAGTAATTTATTTATTTTTGTTTAACGTTACGAAATATAGGCCATTAAATTAATTGATTTTTCGCGATTTTAGAGGCACTTATTAAATTATTTGGGGGCTAATGGTGATCTAAAAAAAAGTTTTACCCCATCTGCTTTGAAAATATAATGAAATATAAAATAAAAAATTAAAACAAAATTAAAATAAACCACTTTACAAATTTGGCGTACGTAATTTAAAATCATTTAATTTGGATGGGTATTTTGGCATCAAATCCAAAATTAAGTATGAAACAGGCAGAGCAGCCGTTCCTCTTAATACTTCTGGTATGCTTTATTTTTTAAATGGAGTCGGCAAATGTATGAAAAATACCTCTAAACTTGTTTTGCAGATCATGCATCCTATTGGTTAGTGAGTGAGACTGATAGTTGGTTGTACAAGTGTTGCAGAAAAATGTTACTTTTTGTCTTGTGTTCCTCATCGATACATGGAATGGAACAAAAGCAAGGCTGTCAATTAGGGATGGAGTTACGATGTTTATTTATTTTTTAAATTTTTTTTTTAAATTTTTTTTTAAATTTTTTTATTTTATTTTTTTTTAAATGGAGTTCTACAAATTAAACATAAAAACAATTAGTAATGGAGTTACGACTTCGTTCTATTTTCAACTTGAATCAATTTTAACATGTTCAATCTTGGGGTGGTAGATACTCTCAGTATCACTGTCGCAAAGCAGAATCTCTCGATCCAGTTCGTAAGCACATTTGAATTGTGATCTTAATGAAGTTCACCAATAGATCTACTATATAGAATGTTCCCGACTAGCTCACCTCAGGGCATATAGATGTATGTAAAGATACACATATATATGAATCGTGTTCTCAATTCGTTGATATGCAATTCGACAGATCACCGCTTCCAGAAAACATAAATAAAACACATACATATAAATAGAAACAGGAATAGGGAATTCAAAATAAAAACAACTCTCTTTTGCTATTTAAAAATACCTGGCAGTCAGGTCTATATTTTTATAGCCGCTTCTAAAGGCTCTAGGAAAAGCTTTAACCTTTCTGTGGACGCCTTCAGATTATTAAAGGATAGAATGAAATCGAGTGATTTTAAATGATTTCTGTTTTATCAAAAAGCAAAAGGGAAATAAATAAGTGAAATTTTAGAACGATACCAGTTTAGGGGTCTGCAGCTCTCGGCTCTCGGAACTTGAGTGAGCCCGCCCTGTCTTCCAAAACCCCCAACCAATAGACAACCAATTCTTATTTATGGTTAATTCCGGGTCGGCAGTTTGTCAACCTTAGTTGTTAGGGACTTGCTTCATAACATAAAGCAGTATTGTTTTATAGTTTTTTGAACATTTCGTCAGTGACTTTAAGTATAATTTCCATGATGGCTTTTTGTGTTCTAATGAGTAAATTAATAATATAATCATTAGCACTGCCCCATACGATAATGGTCAAGTATAGAGTGACGAAAGTAGCATCATTCTTTTACAATCACCCTACACATCCTCGTCGATAGTTGGTCCACTGCCTTCTAACGAATCGTGATTTGGTACAGATAGGGTTAATTATTTTAACATGCTAATTTTCTAGAGTCAAGAGTCCCCGATAGCAGATCACGAGATCAGAGCCTGATAATGGATTAGGCCAAGAATATGACACTTTTGTTAAGATGAATGATCGTTTATTTTAACCAAATCGGTTGGCGGTAGAAACGATGTTCGCTCTATCAAAATTCTGACAACTTGTGATTAATGCTGATAGAACCAACACAGTTTATCAAAAAAAAAAAAAGTACTTGACTTTTATACGGAATATTAATTCAAATTAATAATAACTGCCATTGTTTTTACGCGGCTGCGTCGATGTGCTTATGAATGTTTCGTTTAAAAAATAATTTCAATTAATTGAGTATTCATTCTGGACTTTCAGAAAAGTCAATGGATGTCCCTTACAGTGGCGTGCACAAAGCTTTTAATCAGGGTAGGCAGTAGGAAAACCACCATTCGGAATTGAAAGGTTGCTTGAAAAAGTTTTTATCCGTGTTTGGTGACCAGACCTGAATAACCAGGTATTTACCCAGCATTCTCTTCCCCTTCTCCTTCTCCTCCCCAATACCTTCAGCCTCATAACATTCCCCAATTGGGGATGTCATATCATGGGACTCTTGCGTGGTATCACATAAAATTAAAAAAAAAAAACTACGTGCAAATAGTTAGAAGTTAAAAAAAAAATTTGTGAAAAAAAATAATAAGATAAAGTTAACTGGGAAGTGGTATCCTTTCCTTTACTTAATACTACGTCAAACCACAAAGTGATTGCTTCTTATGAAAATATGGTTTGTTTTCGCTAAGAATGACCAAGCTTCTGACGTTAGCCGGTGCTTGTAGAGACTTATTTACTTTATTTATTCAACGCCCAGAAGGCTTTTACGTACAGTTTTAGATATAGTAGTACGTCTTATAATTTGAACGTAGGAACATAAAAAAAAATACAGCCATGAGTTGGGTTTCCTCGCCACATTAAATATCGAAAAAACCGCTTCATTTTATGTATTTTACAAGCCGTTTAATAGATAGGTAAAAATTCCTACATTTTGAATGAAATCATGAAAGAAACTCAACATAATATGATAATTATTTCGTTAGTAAAGTTGTTCAAACTAATAGCGATACTAATTAGCACCAACAAATGGAACTGATTACATCGTTTGTGATACAGAAAGGCAAGGCCTTATTCGACACTGACGCAGAAGAGTATTCCCTTGAATACGCATTGCACACACATGCACATTTTTGTGTATAATACGGTCAATATCTGAACATGTGCGTCATTTTGTATACTTAGTTCCTGCTTTTGACACGTATAGTATGGCGGCCGGTGGGGAGCGCCCGGCGCGGCCGTCGCTGGGATTCATAGCTAGATTTTGCCCCCTTAACCCGGCAAAAGGTAACTTAACCCAATCTTATTAAAGGGGAACGGCTGCGCGGCCTGTTTCATATAAAACTTAATTTTGGATTTAAACCCAAATAGAGAATAGAGAATGATATATTTTTTTAAAATAAAGGCTTAGTCAATATCTAGTACGGATGAGAAGTATTTTATTTATTTTTGTTTTAAATGACGAAGTATAGGCCATGAAAAAATATAAATTTTCACAATTTTAGAGGCAACTTTGAAAATTATTTGCGTGTTTTCTGAATATATTTTTTAATCATATTTGCTATGTAAACATGATGACTTAAATAAAAAAAATATAAAAACAAAACATGAAAAAAGGCTTTTCCGGGTCGATATTTTAAATTATGTACGGCAAATTTGTGTTCCAACGTAAATATTTATGTACAGAAGAATTTTTTAAAGACGAGTTTAATCTTATTTGTTTGTTCTGATTGGTCATTAATACAGCGCATTTTATTCGTATTTTTTATGGCTTGATAAATTTAAAGGTTATTTTAAAATTAGGTGTTATAAATTGAGTTCCATTTCTCATAGTTTTTAATATTAATGATTTTCTATAAGATTTTTCGATTTACAAATTTTTATAATAGAAACCTACTTAAATATATCTTCAAACTTTGGTACTGGAAATAGTGAGAAAGGTGGTTTCGTTGGGAAGGTGGAATTTATTTTATGATTCTTTGTGAAACTTTTCTGAATTTAGATTATTTTTATTAGATTATTCTAACGCCCTCCATGGTCGAGGGGTAAGGCTCTCGACTACGAATCCGAAGATCGTGAGTTCAAATCCCGGCGTGCGCAAGTAACTTTCATTTGATTCATTTGTGCTGTTTCACAATTAATTCATTAAAAAATAACATGTAATATATTTGCGCACGTTTCAGAGTGGAAGATACTCTCAGTATCGCCCTGGTGAAAGACCACCATTCGAAATTGAAACGTTGCTTGAAATGGGTTTTAGCAGTGTTTGGTGACCAGATCTGAATAGCCAGATATATTCCCGCCTTCCTATTCCGCTTCTGCTTCCCCTCCCCAATACCTTCAGCCTCACAACATTCCCCAATTGGGGATGCCATAGTCTCAGTGGCTCCAGACGGTTGGGAGCAGTTGGGACTCTTGTGGGGTATTCATGTAAAAAAAAATATCCTCACAACCAATAATGCCGTAGATAAGCAAAGAGTGAACAAGGGCATAGTACACATTTTTTTATTATTTTCACATTTAAAATACTTCTTAGCCTAACGAATATGTAAATATATATATTTTATACACGAATATGAATATTTACATTTCCTTGTTTTCTTTATGTAAAAATAGCCCTGTGATGTGTCTATCCCAATACGGTTTTCATTGTCACATTTGTTATAATGGATTATGATATTTACGCTTTGATTAAACATTTTATATCAGGAGAATAACACATATGTAATTAATAATATATAGGAACCTGTTGACAAGCTACATCGATTGGCTTATAATAAATAAATAAAAATTCCAATTGAACCTATTCGCATCCCAACCTAAACTCACCTAACCTAACCTAATACAACCTTTGGTGTATTAGAGTGCTAAGATTAAAAAAAACTGCCTTATTGATGTTGTTGTAGCCGAAAAGGTTTTTTTTGTGTGAAGATTTTTAAGTAAGGAGGATCAATTGACCTCCAGCAAAAACATTTTTTAAAATTATATTTTTAATTTTTTTATTTAAAACATCATTTTCTGATACGTCAAGAATGTCGTTTTTTTTATCAATATTAGCACTCCAGCAAACTAAAAAGTCACTAGGCGCTCCTGAAACCTACCTAACCTAACCTAACCTAACCTAACCTATCCCAACCCAACGTTACTATTATTTTATCTATTAAAAAGTTCGACACGCTTGTACTGGCAATGATAAAACATGTTTTGATGCTTGTCAAAATTATTTGAAAAATGTTTTGAGTATTATTATTTTCAAGTTATTAGTTATATTTAATCGTTGAAGAAGACAATATTAACATATCCTAGATGAAACACGAAACCGAAAAAAAACAACAGAAAATAGAAAGGTATCAGTCGCATCTGGGGCTCGAACCCAGGACCTCTGTCTTTCCGGAACAGCCGCTTTACCGACTAAGCTAATGAGACCAGTTCAATTAACGCCATTTTCATCGATGTCGTGTCTCAAATTCAAGACTTGTCAATATTATCCTCCAATTTAAATCCGACATTATTGGCAGCTATCTTTAGGATGATTACAAAGTTCTTCCCGAACACAATTGCAATCGGGATAGAGTATCGGATATACCTATCCGAAGTAATTCAATTGTTATTATTATTTAAAAAATCAACTTAAATTGTGCGGAATTCGAAATTAAACACAAAAATCATTTGTCAACATATAAACATGGCTACCGCCTAAACGAGTACCTAAAGTTTAAAGAAAAAAATGACCGCAATTTAAGCCATGCCAGCAACTGGAAAATGAAAACCGCCATTTTTTATTCGCTTTACGTAGGGAGGAAACTATTAAATTTCAAAAATGCGTACCGTACGAGAGGGTTAAGGTTTTTTATTAATTCATTATGTAAGTGGTTCATAGAATCCTTAGGAAAACCCTTTGTAAAATGTACACAGCGAATAGTGTAAGATTTTAAGGGGAAAATATAAGGTTCTTATCAAAACTCGCTAAGCCATCGAACGACTTAAAAATTCGGCCATTAGGTTGAAACAGATGCTTCCATTGCCCTTAGGCGCTAATGGGGTGGAAAATAGTTCTAATATTCTCTCAGGCTCTATGTCTACATCCAAAGCAGGTGAATATTGTTCGTAAAGTCGTGTTTTCAAGAAGATTCACTCTGAAATTTTGGGAAATTTTAAATTGGTATAGGATAAAAAATAAATTAATTATTGCATTATGTAGATAAACTAATACATCATATAAAATAATAGAAAGTATATAATATAGTATAATAACTAATAACTAATATACGGGCCGTTCGTTGGCGAAGAGGAATAAGAAGGTTTTGTTTTTAGTTTTTTTTCCCTCAAGGCCTATATCATCTTTGGGGATGCTGTTTGGAGGGAATTTTAGAGGATAGGAAGGAGTGAACTCTGGTCTTGAAGAGACCCTCGTTGTAGGAGGGAGGAAACACAGAGGCCGGCAGATCATTCCAAAGTCAAGCTGTTATTCGTAAAAGTGACCCGTTCTCATGTGACAAATGTCAACCATGTGTAAATGTTAGGCACGCGTTTGACGTGTTTCCCGACTATACACCAGTGCCGAAGGGATCAATGACGCTAGTTCCTCAGAGCATCTTCCATTAAAATACCGGTAGAACAAGGATAACATTCCCACCTGATGTCTGTGCTCCAAAGATTGCAATCTGTTTGTTTAGATAGGCGAATCTATCAAAAAGACCGACCGTTTTCCACGGTCTGCCGAGTCAATAATTTATTCGAAGGACCAACTCCAAAATTATGTCAAAATTATCGATGATAATTTCGGTCGCTACGGGGTTACTATCAGCTATTTGCGTTGTCTTTTAAATGCGTCAAAGCGTAGACCTGCCTCCAATAGTTTCTTAACACTCACTGTTTTAACTAGTATTTTGTTTTTTTTTTGTTTGTATGTCTGTTTGTTTGTTTGGTTGTGTTTTTTTTCTCACGTATTTCTATTCACCCTAGTCTGTGTATACTAGAGTGAATAGAAGTCTGGTTGTCTAGTAATCTGGATTCGTAGCCAAGGATCTTAACCACTCAATCACGGAAACCGTCAAAATATAATAACTTATATATACATACCATTTTGTATTTTAAATCGTTATTCTGTAAACATTTTTATACCATATTTTATATTTCACATTCTCATTTACCAAGTCGCTAGTAAAAAAAAAAATTGACTATAAATAGGGACCGATTGTTTTCATTGTTTGTCCAGATGCTTTTCAACTCTTAAATTTCCCTTCTGCTTTCACTTCCCCATTTCTTACCGTCTCGCAAATATTCCTCATTGAGGGGAACCATAGTGTCGTATTCACTTTTTATTTAAAACTTTTAATGCTTTGACAGAATTAAAACCCGACCTCCGTGGCGTGAGTCGGCAATCATTACCGATATCTTCATTATATCGTCGGAAGATTATGAACCTAATGACATCCAGCCAATTTAATAGCCTTATTTCGGCTGATCCCCAAAATTTGAAAAGTTTTCCGAAACTTTACCAGCATTAAAACTTACTTACCACCTCCACCCCATCCCTCCTCAACCCCTTGATATTTATATCCTAGCCTAGATGGGACCTTATCGAAAAAATACAGTCTAACATAATCCAACTATCCCAAGCCAGTGGGACTATGGAATCCCCTATTGGAGAAAATTGTATATGATGCATAAATGGGGCCTAAAGGATTCGAAACTTTGTGAATGTTGACATATTTAAACAACAGAACACATCGTAGAAGAATGTCCCCTTCATAAGTTTTTCTATGGCACATCTGTTCTGAACTAAGCGACTCCCGATGCCGTCGACTGGCTGAATAACCTCAGCATCTCACCATGACCCCCACCTTACAAAGAAGAAGAAGATCACCATACACCATTTCAAACGACTTTTCCATTCTGAATTATGTTTTTTCACCAGGGCGATACTGATATCCACCACTTTGGGCTCCTTCAAATGCTCTAAACTGCATTAAATTCAACGACCATAATCATTTTGGTTTGCTTAAGGCTCTATGTCCTTCTATATGCAGCCAACTATCAATCAGGAGACCGCCTTTTTTTCCTGAGTTTAAATTAGCATAGTTAGAGATTGCAATACTCCTATCCCCGTTATATTATCCCGGTGACTTTGCAGTCACTGAATTTTGGAACCAGTTTGAAGAAATATTTATATAAAGATCATAAATGAAGTGTCCACTATTGGGAAATGGTTCCAAAAACTTCCTGTTTTTCTTAAATTTCTGTCATTTAATTTATTTATTTATTTTTTATTTATTATATATTGAGTTAGTTCATTTTACATTTTTTATATATAAACTTATACGTACATGATTACATTTTATTGTTAATATAATTATAGTTTTACAGTAAAAATAACAATATTTTTAAATGCATTAATTCTTCAGACTTTCAAGCATCTCATCATACATTTTCACTCCTCTATACATTAAACAGTTCTGTCATTCTGTTTTTCTCATATATGGTAATCTAATTACATTTACATTCTGGTTTCATAATTATGTACGTTTTTATTAAAAACGATTTAATCCATATAATATTTTGGCATTTGTTTATTCCGAATTTTATTTGTAAATATTAATACGTTGTATAGCAGTCTCTTTTTTATCGGAATCCAGTCAAGCATCTATCTAATTTGATTGTTTCTAATCTATTTATTCCATTATAAATTAATTGGAACCACAGTTTATCGCAGTGACAGTGACACTCATTTCACATTACCCATCTCTAATACGATACAGATGCTAGCGTCATCTGTCGGACGATTTTATCGTTTTTGTATTGTACGATAATGGACTCTGGAGAAAGCTGATTTAGAGCTCTGTTTTTATTTTGCGTGGTCCAATCTGACGCATTTTATACCAATGTGTCTCCTTGTTATCACACAGCCGATAAAACTGGAACGCCACTGGAACAAGGCTTTGTTCCTACTCTAAGTAGTTATTTTTTTCTTCACGCGCCAATGGTAAAATCTGGAAAAATAAAGATTATTAAAGCCTTATTCACAAAGCAAGTTTTTTAACGCGATTGTATTTTCACCATTTTGATTCTGTGCGAAATGTGGAAAGAGCAACCAGTAAGTACAGGTTGTGCGATTAGGTTGTCGCAAGCAATACGCACTTAGTATTAACAATAATAATAATAATATTAATTGTATGATCATAATAATTGCGCTGTACAAATATTACTTCCTATTCTTTATTTAATTATGTACAAACAGATACAGAAAAAACATACTTACCTGGCAGGTCGCTTCAGATGAACACAGTTTTATTAGAAAATTGAAGCTTAGAGATGATATTTTTACAGTTGCTATTTTATCCTCCCTTTCTATTGATGTAACATTTATTAGATGATTGATGGCACAAGAAGAGTTGGTATTTGTTTGCAATATTTATAACGTTTACGACTGGAGAATATTTATAAAATGACCTTAAAAAGCGTAAGAAGTTTTTAATGGATAAGAGCATTTTCATTTTTTTTCACGTTTAGTTATTTACAGTGTTGCGGGCTGAGGACGCATTTGTGCACTGATACGTGATTTTTTAAAAAAATATTCTATAAGTGACTTTAGGTAAGCACTAACCGGCTAGCCTAGCTAAGCAATTTACGTGTGCGTTTCTTCGATTTATGGATATGAGTGTCTGAAAAGATGAGTTTTAAGTTTAGTTCTGAATTCTGTCGAGTCTTTGATCATTCTTAAGTCATGCGGCAGTTCATTCCTGGCTTTAGGTCCTGATACTCCGAAAGCACGATCACCGAACTTAGTATTAGGTGTGCGCTTTGGTTCCTTCAACCTGCCGATAGCTGATGACGCTGCTGACCTAAGGGTGGACTGCCGCGAATCGGAATTTTCAGGAATACACAGTTCTGATAAGTAAGCCGGAGCCATTCCGTTAAGTGACTTAAATACCATCCAGCAGAGCTTGAACTGAATTCTTTCAGGACATTTGAGCCAGTGGAAATTTTTGTGATGTTTTGAATCTGATTTTGTGTACTGATGGATGTCTATACACTTCTGATAGTGATATCCTTGCTAAATATCTCTTAAATAGAGCTCTCCATGCTTCTGAAGTATAATAGCAATAGAAATAACGGGATGGATGGAACCATGAGGTCCTGGGTTCGAATCCCAGCTGCTACCGATATCTTTTTCTTTTCTGTGTCTTTTTAGTTTTATGTGTCTATATGGGCGTTTTTAATATTATCTTCAACGATTAAAAATATTAAATTTCAAGCTACTAAAATAACAGAAATTAATATAATTAAAAAGAAAGTCAAAAGGGGTAAGCATTTTTTAAATATTATGAAGACAATTTAAGACAACTGGATATTTAGTACAAAAAAAGTGCAGGCCACCTCAGAACAGAAAACCCTAGTGAGAAGAATTGTGGACACTATGACTTTATTCTTATATTATATGTATTATACTTACATGGCTATATCCGTTTTGATGGCCAGATTTGAATAGCCATTTTCATCCCCAACTTTCTCTTATCTATCTCCTGCCCCACCATTCCCTTCAGCATCACAACATACCCAAATTGTGGATGCGATAGTTTCACTGGCTCCGGAGCAGTTAGGACGCTTGCACGGAGTAAAAAATCGGGTTTCTCAACAAAGTCTTCCTGCCAAATTTTGTTCTCAAACGTGAATCGAGCTTAAGTTTAGGTAACTTCGTAAAGCACCGTATCGCGTGATATATTCGTTTAAGATCGTGTCTGAAAGCTTTAATGCCGGGTAATTAACAGTTCATTTAAAGGGATATCATTAGTAAAATATCCCCTAATTGTACAGCTCAGAGATTTATGTATTATTTTATCAATGTATCAAAGCTTCAGGTTGATTCATGGTATATTTACGTTTAATCTGTTAGCGAGCTTTCGAACTTAGAAAGCACGCATTGTGGCCGAAGCTTTTAACTGACTCTTCAATGTGGCAAATGAAAATCTTGTAGACGTCCAAATACGTATCATTGGATGCATTATTTATTTAAATGAATAGAAAATGTTTTGTATAAGCCACTATTGAAAGTATAAATATCAACATGTTTCGGAAGCGATGCTTCCCTCATCACGCTGCAAAGTACACTATGAAATAATGACAAGAATAGACAAATATTAAACTGTAATTTTTTTATACCCCTACTTCAACTCCTACTCCAACTCCTACTCCAACTCCTACTCCAACTCCTACTCCAACTCCTACTCCAATTCCTACTACAACTCCTACTCCAACTCCTACTCCAACTCCTACTCCAACTCCTACTCCAACTCATACTCCTACTCCAACTCCTACTCCAACTCCTACTACAACTCCTACTCCAACTCCTACTCCAACTCCTACTCCAACTCCTACTCCAACTCCTACTCCAACTCCTACTCCAACACCTACTCCAACTCCTACTCCAACTCCTACTCCAACTCCTACTCCAACTCCAACTCCTACTCCAACTCCTACTCCAACCCACCCCTACCCCACCCCACCCCTACCCCCCCAACTTCTAACCCCACCCAACCTTTCAAACCCACCCCCCACCCCAATTCTACCCCCAACTATACCCCACTCTACCCCACCCCACCCCCCTCACCCCTTTACCCCACCCTTGCCTGGTTTGGAATAAAAACTGTAGATTTTATACAAAGTTTCACCACCCGCCCGATAGTTTCCTTCCTTATAATTGTGATGATGCTAACATCCTAATACAACTGGTTTTGAAACATGTATTGCGGTTGACGAAAGAAGAGGGAATTTTTAAAAAAATCATCATAAACCTTCCGTACCCTTCAATATCGTCTATCGTCTACTTTCGTTAAAAGGTCGTCTTATATTTCCAAATCCATTCGCGAAACATCCTCATAAATAATATATTCCACGGCTTTCAGGGTGAACGGTATTCATCAATACGTGTGAACCAGTCTTCCAGCATCAAATTTAAAAATAAAATAAAATCTTCAGTGGTTTTAAAAATCTCGAGGCGTTTCTATGACAAACCTTCTACGATGCGGAGAAATGAAATAAAGACCCCTATACACAAGTAAGGGACCATCAAATTGTTTGGTACGTAGTGTAAAATATTGGATTTATATTTATAATATCGGGAATTTTTCTAAACGACTCAGCTTTTCATGCAGCCTAAAGGTTAATTTACATCTGCCAGCACCGCGCAGTGCAGAACAGTACAGTAAACGCACGACGCTATTAGTTGACTACATTATCTATGAACACATTCATATTACAGCGTACGTAAGCAGGATGTATCCGCGCATGCACGGACCAGCACCGGCCGAGAATGTCGGCTAGGATATTTTGACTTGCTGGTGCCGCTTGTGACGTCTGCGCCTGCGCAGTTAGTATGAACACGGGTCGTCAGCACCGCCACCTTAGTCAGTTGGCGTTATTTGAAGCAGATATTAAAAAAACAAAGAAGATAGACAACCGAGGGAATTTAGATTATAAAACAAAAGTAAATGTGGGAATTGGATTATGAAATCATTAAACATATTGTGGCGGACGTTAACGCTCAGTTACAGTTCAGTTGACAACTTTAGAGGCAACTTTAACAATTATTTGGGGCTAAGGTGATATAAAAAAGTTTTTCCTTATTTCCTTTGAAAATATAAATAGGAAATTTAAAAAAAAAACATATTAAAAAAAGCATTATGGTGGTCTTTAAATAAAAATTTTTAAAATCGCCAATATATGTAGAAACTCAAATGTGCAACACATAATTTAAAATATCAACCGGAAAAAAGTTTTTTTTTTTAAATGTTTCGTTTTTGTATTTTTATTTACGTAATCATATTTACATAGCAAATATGATGTATTTTTTAAAATATGTAATAAACCCGCAAATAATTTTCTAAGTTACCTCTAAAATTATGAAAATGATATTTTTTCATGGCATATACTTCGTAATTCAATACAAAAATAAATAAAATACTTCTCATCCGTACTAGATATTTACTAAACCTTTATTTAAAAAAATACATCATTCAGTTTGGATGGGTATCCTCAAATTCGAAATTAAGTTATGTTTGAAACAGGCAGCGCAGCCGTTCCTCTTAACAAAATGAGTCATAACCCGTCGCTTCACTCGAGGCTTACACCTTTAAATTATTAAAAACGTACAACGTCATTAACACTTAGTCCTCGGTAGACACTGTCGAGGAATTTTTTCCACGCTTTGTTGCGGAATATTAACCAGACAGTTTTATCTTTATTTACAATTATATTTCGAAAAAATGTTCACAGAGAAAGATAATGCTTAGAGCACGTGTAACTGGACAATTCTAATGATAACGCCATGATATTTTGTTAGGCACCAGAAGATTCAATCTAGTTTGTAATTTAGAATTATATTTTAAACAACATAATATTTATTTCCCCTAGATTTTGTAATTTCCGTATATTATTTTCTTATACAAATATTATCCGAAAGAATTATTTTACGTGCCTCTGCGCATTGTACATCTACCAGCACCGCCCAGAGCAGAACAAAAACATTACTGGCATACATTACCTATGAAAGCATTCATATTACAGCGTACCCTACAGCACCGGCCGAGATTGTCGGCTAGAATATTTTGATATTGCTGGTGGCTGCGCCTGCGCAGTTAGTATGAACACATACCGTTTCGCACCGCCATCTTCGTCATTTAGTAATAATAATAATAATTTGATTACTTCTATAGCGCCGTTTTCGTGGAAAAATCACTTCAAGGGCGCTTTACAATTAATTAAATAACATATCACTTGACGTACAACCAATACCTTACAGCTAAACTTTATTACTAATGGCTTATAAGTAAGACTTATAACTATTGACTTACATCTAAGACTTATGGCTAGGGTTTAACTATGGAGACTTACATCTATAGCTCATAGGTAGTGACTTACCAACTAAAAATTATAGCTAGTGACTTACAATTTATTAATTGATAAACTAAAGTTCTTAAAAACTTAAGACAAGATTTCCTTTGCATAGCAAAGGGTAACAATTATTTTATACTAACTTAAAGTTCTTAAAAAACTGCAGACAAGATTTCATAAGGCAAAGGGTAACAATTATTTTTATAAACAATAATTATTAACCTGAAACACTCATCCAAATTGAAAAAAACCTTTCCGAGCAAAGATAAATGTCGCCGACAGGACTCGAATAAAATGAAGACATAATTTGTCAGGATACAACATTATATTTATTTCCCCTAGATTTGTAATTTCCGTATATTATTTTCATATTCAAATATTATCCGAAAGAATTATTTTACGTGCCTCTGCGCATTGTACATCTACCAGCACCGCCCAGAGCAGAACAAAAACATTACTGGCATACATTACCTATGAAAGCATTCATATTACAGCGTACCCTACAGCACCGGCCGAGATTGTCGGCTAGAATATTTTGATATTGCTGGTGGCTGCGCCTGCGCAGTTAGTATGAACACATACCGTTTCGCACCGCCATCTTCGTCATTTAGTAATAATAATAATAATTTGATTACTTCTATAACGCCGTTTTCGTGGAAAAATCACTTCAAGGGCGCTTTACAATTAATTGAATAACATATCACTTGACGTACAACCAATACCTTACAGCTAAACTTTATTACTAATGGCTTATAAGTAAGACTTATAACTATTGACTTACATCTAAGACTTATGGCTAGGGTTTAACTATGGAGACTTACATCTATAGCTCATAGGTAGTGACTTACCAACTAAAAATTATAGCTAGTGACTTACAATTTATTAATTGATAAACTAAAGTTCTTAAAAACTTAAGACAAGATTTTTGTGCATAGCGCAAAGGGTAACAATTATTTTTATAAACAATAATTATTAACCTGAAACACTCATCCAAATTGAAAAAAACCTTTCCGAGCAAAGATAAATGTCGCCGATAGGACTCGAACCTGCACCCTTCTGATTGCCGGTCAGATGCTCTACCGTTGAGCTACGTCGGCTTATCGCAAACCCGCCAAGTTAATCAATATATACTAGTGTTTCATTCAATAATTACTGTTTTTTATTATATTTCACCTGTAAACAACCAACTTTATTAGTATGAGAAAGGCTTGTAACGGCTAAATTCCTCAAATAGATGGCGTCGAGACAAATTATGTCTTCATTTTATTCGAGTCCCGTCGGCGACATTTATCTTTGCTCGGAAAGGTTTTTTTCAATTTGGATGAGTGTTTCAGGCTAATAATTATTGTTTATAAAAATAATACTTACAATTTAGACTTAAGTGGGTATAACTAGAATATGAACCTAACACACATATAAACCTAGTACATATTTAAAACTAATACATATCTATGACCAAGTGCATATTTTAAATACTGCAAAATGACTTACAACTACGGCTTAAAACACTAATGACTAACATACCTATTTATAATATTATAAATACCTGTTATGATTATTGCTCGTGTTGTCAGTGGTAAAGCGCACAAAAGTGTAATAATTTTTATTGAAATTAAAGAAGGTAATCTGGGCGGTAGAAAGTAAATAGGTATATAAGTAATCCTCTTGGACAGAGTACTCGAAAACACCATTACACCTCTTACATTACATTTGGTGTCATTAGACGCAGATATTGCTAAAACTGGGAAGATGGATAACGATAAATGGATCGAATTGGTCAGGGAAAATAAAAAATAAAATAATAATAAACATGTGAATAGGATTATAAAATTCTCAAACATATTGTGGCGAGTCATATTTGTGTTTCTCTCTCAATTTTTGTCCACTTATAAATGTCAGGATACACGTGCCGGCTTATTATCCGGAAAAAAATCAATACAAACTGATCAAGGGACAATATGTAATAATTTTGACGGCCTCCGTGGTCGAGGGGTAAGGCTATCGACTACGAATTCGAAGGTCGCGGGTTCAAATCCCGGCGTGCGCAAGTAAATTTTATTTAATGAATTTGTGCTGTTTCACTACTAATTAATTTAAAATAATATATAATATATTTGCGCACGTTCCAGAGTGGAAGATCTCTCAGTATCGCCCTTGTGAAAGACCACCATTCAGAATTGAAACGTTGCTTGAAATGGCTTTAACCGTGTTTCGTGACCAGATCTGAATAGCCAGGTATTTCCCCACCTTCCTTCTACCCTTATCCTTCCTCTCCCCAATACGTTCAGCCTCACAACTTTCCCCAATTAAGGATGCCATAGTCTCACTGGCTCCAGATGTTTGGATGGATAACGATAAATGGATCGAATTCATCAGGGAAAAAAAAATAATAAACGTGGGAACAGAATTATAAAATTCTCAAACATATTGTGGCGAGCCATCTTTTTGTTGCCATTTAAGACCTTTTAAACGATCGCAGCTCTCTCAATTTTTGTCCACTTATAAATCTCAGACTACACGTGCCGGCTTATTATCTGGAAAGAAATTCCATACAAACCGATCGAGGGACAATACGTAATAATTGCTAATTGCTACCGTAATTACACTCTGAGAAAAACCCTTTCAATATAATTTCTGAAGATTACGTTATTTTCTCTATAAACGGATCAGCTAATCCAAATACAAAAAGCGCAAAATCACAAATCTCTTTGGCACTGCTTTTGTACTGTGTAATATTTTAATAACAAAATAATACAGAGAATTCTTGCAAATTGGATGTTGTTTTTCCACGAAACGTTATTTATTATCGTAATTTTAACTTCCTTAATTTATGCTTCGACCGGTAAACACATTTGCAAAACTTTCGCCAAGGAGTAATATTATTTTCAATCACATTTTCGAAGGTATAAAATGTTTGGAAGATCTGTAGAAATAAAAAAAAAATTATGGTGTACAAAATTGTGCACAAAAAATCTATTGACATATTATACAATATAATAGGGAAGTATATATTCACTTTCAAACTTAAATACACGTATTTTTTTTTTAAAGTTTCATTTTTAAATTAATTCTCAAAGTTTGAATTTTTACGGCCACAATACGGGCGGAATCCAGTCGGAAGTGTGCGTGGCCTCATCCGTACTAAATGATACCCGTCAGAAGGACAATTTGTATGGAGATTTTACTTATATTCGCGTTATATATTCTCCTTACACTCTTTCATTCACTCTACATGCCCAAACCATCTAACCGTCCCTTTCTTATGATGATGATGTAAGAGTAATAAACTATACCGTATGGCTCCTCGGTTTTTTGGCGATAGATACAAAAATTCAAATGTTAAATATGTTTATAGTTTAACCTGTTTGTATCGAATACCTTTTTTAATCTTAGAAGTATCCACCAATATACGTGGGAAAGAGGAAATAAGAGGTCAATGATTGATTTTGTAGTAATTGACTCTAGGTTGAGAGCCGTCACCGCGGATACGGGAGTTTTCAGAGGGGCTGAGGTAGAAACCGACCATTTCCAGGTTGTATCGAGAGTAAACATCTTCCGAGGCTAGCGCTATAAAGTGAAAACGGTGTCGACCCCAACTAAAGTCAAAATAGAAAAACTAAAAAACGATAATGTAAGAAGAAAGTATGAAAATTGTGTAGAGACTGAATGATAAGGTGACGGTCTAAGCATAGACGAAACATGGGACCACATAAAAGTGAGCCTCTGTGAATCTGCTAGAGAGGTACGTGGAATAAGTACGCAAGGTAGGAAGAAAGGTGATGCATGGTGGGATGATGAGATTAGAGCACTGGTCTCAGAGAAGAAAAAAGCATGGTTATGTCTGATAGCGACTGGCAGTGCTTCTAGCGAAGACAGGGATAGAGCGAAAGAGGTTTACAAGGGATGCAAGAAAAGAGTATGCGATGGAGTGAAAGATCGAAAGAAACGCCTAGAAGAGGAAGAGGGGATCAAAATGACAAACCACTTCCAAGCAAACACTAAACTGTTTTGGAAGGAGGTCAAAAGGTCCCAGAATGGTCCAGAAAGCGGATGTGTGAAAGTGATAAAATCGAAAGATGGAGAATGTTGACGAATGAGAAAGAAATAAAAGAGAGATGGATGAAATACTTTGAGGAGGTCTTCGAAAGCAACCTGAGTGATAGTGATTCCATTGGCGAGTCAAGTATGAATGGCGATGGGGTGAATGTTCCCAAAATCAGCATGGATGAAATTTAAAAATATCAATTAAATGTTTGATGAATGGTAAGGCTATTGGTTTCGACAATATTGCTGCTGAATACTTTAAAGGAGATAGCCGTATAATTCTCACATTCTTATGTACACTTTTAATCAGTGTTTAGAGGAGGGTTACAGCCCATTATATTGGAAAAGGGCTGCGATCATGCCTTGATAAAAAGGTACATGGTTACGCATGGAATGTGGAAATCACAGGGCTAGTAGCCAGCTAAGTTCAGTTGGAAAACTGTATGGAAGGATATTGATTAAACGGGTACAAATGAAAACAACGAATAAAATAAGGGATGTGCGAGGAGCATTTATGAGTGGAAGGGGGTGCATGGATCAGATTTACTCGTTGCGAATGCTCATAGAGAAGTTTCTGGCAAAAAAGCAGAAACTTTATGCGCTTTTGTAGATCTACAAAAAGCATACGACCGAGTTGACAGAACAAAGTTATAGAAGGTTCTCCAAGTATGGAGTGAATACAAATCTAACAAGGGCAATCGGATCTCTGTACGAGGGAAGCGTTGCATGTGTTAGGGCAAACGGTGATTTGACGGGGTGGTTTTACATCACAAAAGGTGTTAAGCAAGGCTGCGTAATGTTATCGTAGTTATTCAATCTACACATGGGTGGGCTTGCTCGCGAAAACGAGTAGTCTGCAAGTATGTTGCCTGTTGTATGCTTATGATGCGGTGTTGATTGCTAACAATATGGAAGATCTACAGTCTCGCTTATCTAGGATGAACGAAGAATATATGGAGAATGAGCTAATGATGAATGTAAGTAAGTCCAAAGTCATGGTGTTTGAAAGAGAGAGTAGGAAAACAGTGTGTAATATAGTTGTGAATGATGGATACTTGGAGCAGGTGGATGAGTTTGTGTATTTGAGGAGTATGTTTAGGAGAGATGGAAAGACTGATATAGATATTGAAAGAAGGGTGAATGCACGAAACTCCATTAACGGAGGACTAAATGTGGTTGGCGCAAACAAAAGATTGTCTAAAGAAGCGAAGCTAGCTGTCCACAATGGAGTGCTGATACCAACATTGGTGTATTGCAGTGAGGCATGGAACTGGCAGAGGAAGGATGGAAGTAGACTGAATGTTGTAGAAATGAGATCTCTCAGACGAATGTGTGGTAAAACCATGTATGATCGTGTGAAAAATGTTGAAATTCGTAAAGAATACAAGGCTGATGTAAGCGTAGTGAGCAAGATTAAGAAAGGGACGCTTAGGTCGAATGAACAAAGAGAGGAGTGTAAGGAGAATATATGACGCGAATGTGAATGGAAGAACAGGCCGGGGACATCCGAGGAAGACATGGCACGATCAAGTGAATCAAATACTTGAGTCGGGTCATGTCAGAAGTCATACTAACAGAAGAGAATGTATGAGACATTACATGAAAGTGAATGAAGCAAGAAGTGAAGTGTGTGCCAAGATCGAATTGTTTGGCAGTCCGTCCTCTCTGTCCGTCGTTCCCTACGGGGAAACAGCGTGATAGTTAGTTAGTTAGTTAAAATTCAATTTTCATATGAAATTTTGATGTTATAAAAAAAAACGTTGAATAAAAAAAGTGTACTGGAATTCCCTATTGTCCGCGCCAGGAAGTCGTCGACCTGCCCAATATTGTAAATCTTTGACTTGGTACTTATGGATTGAATATGACGAGAATATCTTGACCTGGATAGGTGATTGTTACTCAAATTAGAAAAAAACTAAATATAAATTCTTAATTATGTCAAATATAATATGTCATGTATAATATGTCATGTCATGTCAAATATAATATGTCATGAAAATCGGACAGGTATATCCAAAACACTATCCAATTCAAATTTATTATATAATTCACATTTTTAACCATAGAAAAGCACAAACTTTAATTTGGGAACTTTAATTTGGGAAAATTGTCTGTGTTTGAGTGCGTTTGCTGCCAGCTTAATGGAAAACTTATTTTTAGATTTGTGGTCAAATACTCACCTAAACCTGATGACCTTTTTTTTCACAAAAAGTTTAGTAAATATCTAATATGGATTGGAAGTAATTTATTTATTTTTGACTTACATTATAAAATATAGGCTATTAAAGAAATTTATTTTTCGCGATTTTAGAGGCACCTTTAACCATTATTTGGGAAATAATGGTGATTTTAAAAAATCTGTTTGCTTTGAAAATATAATGAAATATAAAATAAATAAAAATTTAAAAAAAAATTAAAATAAGCGTTATAGTGGACTTTAAATTAAATTAAAAACGATCAATTTACGATTGAATACAAATTTTCCGTCTATAATTTAAAATATCGACCCGAAAAAACCCTTTTTTAAATGTTTTGTTTTACATTTTTATTTACGTCATCATAATTAAATAGCAAATATGACTTTTTTTTAATACGATTAACCCGCAAATAATAAGTTGTCTCTAAAATTATAAATATTGATTTTTTTCTTGGCATATGTACGAGACGTGTAAAGCCGGCACAAAAAAGGAGTATATGTCGAGGTATTCCGAGTGAGGAGAGCGGGTCCGGGTAGAATGGAGATAAATGATGGTGGTCTACTTTTAAGGTGAAGCAGCGTCCGGTGGAGGTGTTGCTCGTTCCATGGCTGGAGTGGAAAAGATAGTACGAACCGCTGTGCGTACGAGTATTAAAGGGTCGAACTTGTTTACGATGAAATATAGGCAGGTGGCCGCAGGTGTTGTTTGTTATGGTCCAATCTGCATGTGTTGTTGTTATGGTGAACTTGTTTAAGACGAAACATAGACAGGTGTCTTTGCAGGTAATTTATTTGTTTACGTTTTCATCTGTTTAAATTGATTTACTCTGTAGATACGTTCGATACAGCATATTCTTCATAATTTAAAACAAAAATAAATATTAATTGATAGACTAAAGTTCTTAAAAACTTAAGACAAGATTTTTGTGAATAGCGCAAAGGGTAACAATTATTATTTTTATAAACAATAATTATTAATCTAAAACACTCATCCAAATTGAAAAAACCTTCCGAGCAAAGATAAATGTCGCCGGCAGGACTCGAACCCGCACCCTTCTAATGTCCGGTCAGATGCTCTACCGTTGAGCTACGTCAGCTTATCGCAAACCCGCCCAAATTATTGAATGGAACACTAGTATATATTGATTAACTTGGCGGGTTTGCGATAAGCCGACGTAGCTCAACGGTAGAGCATCTAACCGGACATTAGAAGGGTGCGGGTTCGAGTCCTGCCGGCGACATTTATCTTTGCTCGGAAGGTTTTTCAATTTGGATGAGTGTTTTAGATTAATAATTATTGTTTATAAAAATAATAAAAATAAATAAAATTATTCGTACGTACTATTTACTAAAACTTTAATTGATAAAATAATATCATTCAGTTTGGATGTATATTTTGGCCTCAAATCCAAAATTAAGTTATGTATGAAACAGGCAGCGCAGCCGTTCCTCTTAAGAAGTTTTCGGGCAATTTTTTTTTGTACATTTAGTAACATTATATCACTCTTAAAAAGTGTTTCGGTTCATATGTGTGTTGAATTATCATTTTTCATCACTCGAGATAATGTATTGTGTTCATAACTATCTTTTACTGGACGCTCACGCCAGTGACATCAACTATAAATCTCCGGCTTCCTCTTCAGGGACCTTGGGTAAGGATTTGCAACATGAAACAGTGACTTCACAAAAGTCTTAGGACAATTGGCTATTTATAGGGATAAATTATGTATTTTCTACACGTGCTATTATCGGAAATATTATCTTTTCTCTACAGGAATGTATGGAACAATAAAGGAACAAAGAAGTATATTATTTTCAAATGCGTCATAGGGCCGGAAATTAATTACTTGTGCGAGCAATTCAATATTGAAAGCCATAGACACGTGTTGGCTGATTTCAGTTAATGAAAGGACCTCATCAAATGTTCATCATGTAGATATGTGTGAAAATTATAAATGTAAATTCTTAATTATGTCAAATATAATATGTCAGGTAATAATAATAACAATATTTGTTTATTTGAAACACATTTTATTTAATAAAATCATTTGAGAAAGCTTTTACTGCCCAACTAGGAATAAATCCCGTTTTAGGACAGCCGAATTGACAAGTTTAGTTCATATGTATTTATTAATTTTTAACGCCCCGATAGGTTTTTACATATTTTAACATTTAATTAATTTTGTGTACAGAAAGCAAACTAAAACCTTTAAGTTAACAAAAAAAGAAGAGTAAAATATTTATGATATATATGAATGTATAATAATGTATAAGTGCATGACACAAAAGGGAAAGGTTTTTAATTCGTCGATAATACTTTTTTTTTAATTATAAATAAAGCAAGAAAAATAATAATAATAAGTGCCATTATAGAAAAATAGAAGGGGAGAAAGCTAGTATTGACATAGTATGGTTATATAATATATCTAGAAAAAAGTATAATAATTAAGTATAAAGAGATTATGTATATGTGTTTGATAGGAACTGGCTGTGTGATATGCATTTTTTAAAAATTTAATATAGAGTAATAATGAATTACATGTGAAGGTTTTATTTAAAAGTGTACATATCTATTAATCAGCATGTTTTGGCTTTGGACCTGTCTAATAAGTCTCCGCTGTCTTCATAATTATTGATGTTTTTAATACATTAAACAGACCTTACATAAAATGGCTGCGTCGCATCCTCAGCAGTTTCCATCATCCGAACATTTCTACAGAACAGCGAGAGGTGAAATTCGTAAAATTTTCTCGAGAAAAACTGTTACACTTATGTTAATACGTGGAAAGCCGAAATCTGTAAGAAATTGCCCCCGCCTTCTGCTGGGGTGTTTTCCTAAAGGCCGGAATGTAGAAGATGTTGGCTTGATTCGGTTTCCACAAAGTCAATGTTTATTTTTACCAGTTCTCTATGTTTATGAAGTTGCTTTTCACCGGTTTTTTTTTTCTTATGATACGTGTGGATATTTTGCGGAATGATTTTCGCTGTGTTTCTTCTTGTTAATATCATACGAGCGTGTAGCTTTGGCATCCCTAATTGGGGAATGTTAAGGCTGTTTGGGAAGGTTGGGAAGTTAAGCCACCAGTTTCTAGATATCCCGTCGTCTCTCGTCCTATTCATTACGTATCTTCTCCGGGATGTTTCTGTTTACAGAGTCATCAATCACCTTTTCGTATGACGAATCTTTCAGATATATTTAAAAATATGTTTTTACTATGTTTACACAAGAACATGATAAAGTACTTACTCCCAAATGATTTTTTTATATTTCTTGCTTTCATACATTTAAAATAAACAATACTAAAAACTCAGATACAAACCTTTACTTGAAAATTCATAAATAACCACATTTATATGGTTAATATAATTGTCTATCATTGGAAAATATTAACCACATGACGTAGCTAGGCGTAAAAATTAATCACAATTTAAAGTGGGCTGACCACATTATTTATTTAAATAACAAAATTAAAATAATTACAGAACTTTTTAAAAACAATCATTAATGTCCTCAGTACAAAAGATTTGATTAAGATCTACATGTATCTCTGCCAATCACCATTAGAATATGGTATTATCGGATGGGGCAGTGCGGAGTATTTTGGCGCTCTCGCAGCAGCCGGCAGCTTTTTATAAGCGCTCCAGTTTATCTGGGAAATATTGCTTAGTTCTTAATTTTTCCGGTGTTAAAGTAGCGTAAAATAACCGCAATAATTTATAGGTTACGTTTATAAAAATCATATAATTTTAGTGTGGCCGTTTCGGGCTTAAATCAAGTTTATAATAAAAATCAAATAAAAACCCAAATATTTTAAGTTCAAATCTGTCGCGTCGTTCTAAACTAACCCAAAAGCATCGGTCGGTCGAAGCGTTCGACACATGTGCTTATTAAAAGACCTTTTTGCTTGTTAAAAGTGTCCCAAAGTAAATGATTTACAATGTTATTCTTTGAACTGTGGTGATTGTAAACAATATCGTATACGAGCTAAACAACTCAAACTTAATGGTGAATGTGCTATTTTGGAGCGTTTAATAAGCTGCAAAGATATCGCTGTATAACCTTGAACACTGTACCACAACTGCAATCCTCAAAATTAGATTTCGTGGCTACCGAGAAAGGCG
>JAHDVE020010067.1:0-46994 GCA_022606495.2 Halesus radiatus | reverse complement strand
ATTAAAATTCATTAAAATTCATTAAAATTCTCTAAAATTCATTAAAATTCATTAAAATCCATTTAAATTCATTAAAATTCATTAAAATTCATTAAAATGGATTAAAATTTATTAAAATTCATTAAAATTCATTAAAATTCATTAAAATTCATTAAAATTCATTAAAATTCATTAAAATTCATTAAAATTCATTAAAATTCATTAAAATTCATTAAAATTCATTAAAATTCATTAAAATTCATTAAAATTCATTAAAATTCATTAATTAAAATTCATTCAAATTCATTAATTAAAATTCATTCAAATTCATTAAAATTCATTAAAACTAATTCAGTAATTAATTATGTAATTCTTTAAAATTCATTTTGTGAATACTTTCTAGTCCTTAAAATTATAAGTATTTGTAGCATCGCGATTGGGTGCTCGACTCTATCTCAAGATTCCACGGGTGAGACTGGTGGATGAAGCACGGGGAAGTTGGATGTAAAGCATGATACTGGAAATAAACCCCTATTCACAGGAAAACATACTATTTATTGGCTCTAAAAAACCCCGACAACATGTTAGAGAAAAGAAAAGAGTAGAGAGGAGTATTAATTCAAAACAAAACGGTTTAAATGATAAATGATGGCTCTTGTGGACAGATTCTTCTCCTCAGCATCAGGAAGGGCGCTCCAGTCCTGATGTTCACCGATTCCCACGATCACCTTCAGCAAAGTCTATGACGACTCTTCGGAAGCGCCATCCGCCACAGCATCTTCCGTGGGGTTCAGTCAATAATATGTGAGGATGCTACCTTAGTCCGTTCATCCTCAGCAGGAATTTTCTCCAACGCACCAGGCACGCGCGGTTGGGTTTGATAACCTCACAATTTGGCCATCAGTAAACTAAAAACATACCCACTTCGGGTAAATTGGGTAGATGCACCCCGGCGTCAACAGGAAAACTAAAATATAATCACTCCCTTCAATCACGTCGAGCTCCATGGCCCGTGTCAGGTTATGTCTGCCGCCATCTTGAACCCACCTCTCTCGGATGTGTCGTCCATAGACACGTAATGAAACTATATCATAGACAATCGCAGTGCCACATCCATATCAGGGACAATAAATTACGTTACATATTTCAATAAAAATATCAACTCTTCTTGTGCCATCAATCTTCTAATAAATGTAACATCAATAGAAAAGGAGCAACAAATAACCATGTAAAACTGTCATCTATATAAAAAAAATTCTAATAAAACTGTGTTGATCTCAAGCGACTTGCCAGGTAAGTATGTTTTTCTGTATCTGTTTGTACATAATTAGTTCAGAAATATTTGTACAGCACCCTTGAGGTGATTTTTCACAAAAACGGCGCTATACAAATCATCCAATTATTATTATTATTATTATTTATTTATTCTCGCCATTGCGCGTCTACTTGTTTCGCATTAACTTCCGATATAACTATCATCCTAACTTTCAGAAAAACTTTCAATACGGCAATTCATTTCAACTATAAATTATTTATGAATTCTGTATTCAATTACCAAAGCAAGCTATAATTAAAAAAATATTTTTTAAAGTAGTTAGTGTTATTAATATTATTCTTGGTTTTCAATCATTTGCTCGGAAAGTTATTTAATCCAATTGTATAATATACTCGTAAAACATTTGATTTAATAAACATATCTAAAGTTTCTCGCTTCACCTCCAAAAGGATGAATAACACGTATTTGGACATCTCATTATACATACAAAAACATTCCTTCCAAAGGTATTACCTTGGGCTTTGAACATATTATTTTGAACTTCCTTACGAGAAAGCAGTCAAATAAATGGTAACATTTATTTGGGAACATTGACAGCTGTTCGGAGTATTAGATAGCATCTGGGAGGGATGGAGGGAATAAATATGTACGGTTTAGATTCTGAATGGAAATAACTTTCCAGTGATTTGGATCAATTCGATCCGTTGTCATTTCTTTTGTTGGGTGATCTTATCTGTTCTCTGACAGTCCATCAGAATCAGAATATCCTCTACTGTAATCGATATCATTATATCCTTTGAATTATTTACATTATCTTGCGAAATTCTTTGTACTGAAGTACAGAATGACCTGAAATTATTCCAGTAGTACAGTAATTAATATCGAAAAACAAAATATTATGTTGAAGCAAATATGTGTGTTAGTAGCAAAAACTATCGAACGTTGAGTTATAGAAAATTTGAATAAAAATTGTTAATAATTTCTGAGGGAAATCCACTATTCTTCTAGAGTTCTGAGCGTTATTTCCATCATGTTAATATTATTTTTATAATTCATAAAACTTAAACACTTCACTGTTTATCGCAGATTTTTCAATTGCAAGTTTATAAAAAAGTATTAAAGCTCGAACGAAGCTGGGCAATTAATCAAGTAAATACATATTTA
This sequence comes from Halesus radiatus, assembly GCA_022606495.2. Taxonomy (NCBI): domain Eukaryota; kingdom Metazoa; phylum Arthropoda; class Insecta; order Trichoptera; family Limnephilidae; genus Halesus; species Halesus radiatus. The sequence goes on along the minus strand of JAHDVE020010067.1, from coordinate 44,575 downwards.
CATTCATTCAAGCTGTTTGTATTCTGTAGAAATAAATAAAAAAAGCCATTCAGTACTTGATTGAATACAATATTTCAAATTTTCAATACAATGTTTCCATTATACAACGGATTAACGAAACCTTATTAGCGAGAGTTTACCACCCTACAACGAATCCCATGATTTTTTCTACTAATCTTTTATTATCTTTTTTTTTTCTCAGATTTTAATTGTAATTTTTGTACCATTTTTATTTTAGAAATTGTATATTTTTAATACCCTTCGTTTTTCTATGTTGTCAATATTATATTTTCATTAAGAATGTCTAATAATAATTATCTAATCCCTATATATATGTACTTATCTTTAATTTAACTAAGAACCAGTTGACAAACTATTATCAACCAGTTTAACTGGACTTTATTACAATATTTTAATGTAACACTTTGAAAAAAAAATAAAGGCATAAATTTTTTTTATTAACTTTCAGTTCTCTATAGCTTTGGTAGTTTGGTCTAATTTTAATTCAGAATACCAATATTATAAAAATAATCTTATTCTAATGTAATTACCATAAAGGATATTTTTAAGCTTCGCGTTTTGGATGTTTTATTAAAATGAAGGGAATGGAAAAAAATAAATATCCTAAAAACTTAGTGCAAATATGCTGCAGTAGTTACTCCGTTCGGAGGACCGTTTTGTCTATTATATTTATCCGGCATAAAATGGTACAGAAAATTATTTAATTAGTTCCTTTATCAGAGGAATGTTTGTGTCTTTGTGTAGAATGTGAACCCTAATCCACGAAGAAGCATTCAATATAAGTTGAATGACCTTGTTTAGCAGGGTTTTTAAGGGTTTTATGTGTGTTTTTGCTGCGTTTTCCCAAATAGGCGGCAGCGTATGAAAATATTGTTCTGATAGTGGTTTTATTGTCTGTAAATAATTTACTATTCTTACCAAGCATGGGGTAGAGAGAACTTATGGCGAGTTTAATGGATTTAATTTTTTCTTGAATATGCTTTTTCGAAGTGAGTTTTCTATAGAATCATCAGATCTAACACAATTCTTAGCCTCTTGGGCATCACACACTTCCAACACAGTACTCACAATTTGAGATTTATAAATCTGCACCACACTCCCTAAAGTCACAGGGGCGATCTTTTGAGCCTTTATAACTTCAAATACTCATCTTATAGCAAGTAAAACTATTCTATTAACTTCCTTTCATTATTTTGTTCATATAAAAATTCTCATTAATTTTTCGTCCCGTTTAAACAACTTGTTACGTAACTATTAAATTTACATCTTATTATTAAATCACCACATTCACTTACATATATATATATATATATATACCAATTGATTTTGTGTTTAATTCGTAGAACTACATATAATTTATTTATTTTTAAATTTAAAGCACGTTTTCAAAATTTGCAGAACATGTCTTATATTAAATGTTCTTGGACAATTAGAAATTAATAACGAATGATCCTGATATAAGATTAATTAATAAAGAGACCAAAATTATTTACTCACCACTTCTCAGTATGATCACATAATCAAAACAATATAACACATTTATATAAATCAATTACCAAAACATTGTCATTTAAATACGAGGAAAACACATTATAAACAAAAAACTTAACGGAGCAGAGAACTTTAATTACTTTGTAACTAGAACGATTTTATGCGGTAATAAAAAAATACTTTAAACACCGTCCAAATTATAATTATAATTGAGTGGCAGTAAGTATTGAGTGGGAGTTCTACGAAAAAAACTTTTTTTTTTCTTTTTAAATCAGGTTTGTGTATGAAAATTTTATCGACGTCAAAAAACGTTTCATTTCTGACTGGCGGTCTCTCTTAGGGGCAACCCTGTGGGAATTTTTCATTCGAATGAAGTTCAAATATATATAACATTTTATTATTTTCCCATACGTAACTACTAAAGTGAGTTTTCGAACCTACCTCACTAGGAAATCGAACTTACTCTCGATCTTTCACAGTGCTTTTTGTAATTGACAGTAAGAATTTTAAACCTTTCCGTCAATTACCCAGTAACTTGTTACACGCGCCGTTAGGCAAATTTAAAAAAGTTCACCACTTGGAGTATTCAAAATATTGTGAAAAGCAGTCGCAATCATATTTCCGGGAATTCCTTCAAAGAAACATTTCTCCGAGAATAAGTTACACCAGAGGTGTTTCTTTCACAAGAAGTTGCATAATATTATCTTCTGGGGGAAAGTAAAGAATAGAAATAACGCCTTAATTGGGTTTAACGAGCCTTACACAAGAGCCTCCGCTGAATATCTGAAAGCTTTTTTTATATTTCATTTTTACCGTTCACATTGGCGCTTTTGTATTATCGGTAACTATAATTGCTCTAAGCAATATCAACAAAGTGTTTTTTTTTAAATAATATAATACCGCACCAAGAGTTCCACCTAACCAGATTAGTAGTGAGTTAGAAAGATTTTAGGGAGCTGTCAAAGGCATAAAATTAACATGCCTTTAGAACTCATGATTACCTCGTCGTTAATGAATATTTTTAATATTCCAGCTTTAGAACACAGCCAGAAAATAAACGACCAAATATCTGTAAATATAATATCTACAATTATTCTCAAAAAATATGTCACAGCCAAAACAAGGTGTTGATGTTATTCAAAACATTATAAAACCAAACATAACCGAATACTTAAAATACTATGCTTTCTTGATAGTCCCTTCTATCGTTTTCCGTGCAATATATAATATTATCAAACTTACTTGATAGTCCCTTCTTTCGTTTTCCGTGCTATATATAATATTATCAAACTTACTTGATAGTCCCTTCTTTCGTTTTCCGTGCTATATATAATATTATCAAACTTACTTGATAGTCCGTTCTATCGTTTTTCGTGCAGTATATAATATTATCAAACTTACTTGATAGTCCCTTCTTTCGTTTTCCGTGCTATATATAATATTATCAAACTTACTTGATAGTCCCTTCTTTCGTTTTCCGTGCTATATATAATATTATCAAACTTACTTGATAGTCCGTTCTATCGTTTTTCGTGCAGTATATAATATTATCAAACTTACTTAATAGTCCCTTCTTTCGTTTTCCGTGCTATATATAATATTATCAAACTTACTTGATAGTCCCTTCTATCGTTTTCCGTGCAATATATTTTAATATTATCAAACCTAGTCTAAAGTATCTATAATAACATGTTTATTACTTTTTAAAGGATTTGCCCACTGTGACCAAAACAAAACAAAAATGTATTTTTCTTTAAATTCCACCTAATTTATATACCAAAACTAAAACATTATAACCGAACAAATCAATACACATCAATACTTTTTAATATTTCTATTTTTGAAACTGATAATACATGGTGGAATTCCATTATACTGATATAATATAACACACATAAAACTTATTTCCACTTTTATTTTATTTCACCGTAACCGGTTTCAGCTTGTTAACCCTAGAAAGATAATCTACGTCCGCGAGACGTACAGAGCGACAAAATAGTGTTGTCTCTTTTTCACTATACGCCGCAGCGTGTTGTCTGTTTCAACCAACTCATTTGACGACCGGAGCTCACACGGGACGGCTGTGCCGCAAAGGTAAGTACCCATAATAACTACAAATGACTATATTGTACGTCCGAGAGACGTATGATTATCTTTTATGAAACTTTTGTGAAATATTTGTTGACATCGTTTATATGTATTAAAAGTAACTCTATCTATCTGTCTGATGAATTAAAATGAACTTATTATTATTTTCAGTTACTTATCATCAATATGACAAACGGAAGAGTGTTAAACAGAAATGAAATTGAGGATATATTGATGGAAGATGAAGAAGTTTTGTCAACAGACTGTGAATGTGTTTGTGAAGATTACTTATTAGAAGACGATGTGCAGAGTGATACCGAAGACGAGTTGATTGACGAGGTTTTGTATGTGCAGAATTCCTCTGCCGAAGATCAATCGGTGTCCGTTACGAATTCAACTTCATCCTCAGACAGCCGTATAATTATTTCCTCTCAGCGCAAACTCAGAGGTAAAAACAAACATTGCTGGGCTACAAACAACGGTACAATTCACCATAGAACCACGGCAATAAATATTGTTCGAACGGCTACAGGTCCAACTCGAACGTGCAAAAGCCTTTACGACCCTTTGTTATGTTTCAATTTGTTTATAACCGATGAAATAGTAAGTGAAATAGAGAGATGGACAAACGTAGAGATTTCCCTAAAACGCCAGGAAAAAGAAGTCAGAGACAGAGAGAGTGGAACGGAAACCAAGTTTAGTGCAACTTTTAAAGATACCAGTGAAGTAGAAATTCGTGCGCTCATCGGAATTTTAACATTATCTGCTGCTATGAAGGATAACCACCTTTCAACGGAAGAACTCTTTGACAACTGTTTTTCAGGAACTCGCTACGTAGCAGTCGTGAGCCGTGATAGGTTCGATTGTCTAATTAGATGTCTTCGCATGGACGACAAATTTTTACGTCCATCACTCAAAACAGAAGATCCCTTTATACCGGTCAGAAAAGTTTGGGATATGTTGATAAATCAATGTATAATTAACTACACACCCGGACCACATCTTACCGTAGACGAGCAGCTACTGGGATTTCGGGGAAGATGTCCTTTTAGGATGTACATTCCCAATATACCGAATAAGTATGGGATAAAAATTCCTATAATGTGCGATAGTGACACTAAATGTATGATAAATGCCATGCCTTACATTGGAAAGGCAACCAATACCAACGGTCTTCCTCAAGGTGAATTTTATGTCAAAGAACTGTCGAAGTCGGTGCATGGTACAAATCGTAACATCACATGTGACAACTGGTTTACGTCTGTGCTTTTGGCAAAATCATTACTGCAGCAACCTTACAAACTTACACTGGTCGGCACTATACGTTCAAACAAGCGAGAGATTCCATAACAAATGAAAAATACTCGATCGCGAGCTGTGGGCACAGCAATGTTTTGTTATGACGGTCCTTTGACTCTCGTGTCATATAAACCAAAACCATCGAAAGTGGTTTATTTGTTGTCATCTTGTGATGAGGACGGTACAATAAATCAAACAACTGGAAAACCTCAGATGATCATGTATTATAACCAGACAAAGGGAGGTGTCGACACATTCGGCCAAATGTGTTCGTCAATGTCTTGCTCTAGAAAGACAAACAGATGGCCAATGGCTGTACTTTACGGCATACTTAACATAGGTTTTGTGAACTCATATGTCATTTATTGTCACAATATTCTATCAAAGAATTAAAAGCCACTTAGCCGTAAACATTATATGAAGAAATTGAGTACAGAGCTTACTTCACCATGGATGGAAAAAAGGTTAGAGGCACCAACTTTGAAGAGAACTGTTCTGAAAAAGATATCGGACTTAATGCCACAGGTTATTGCAAATAGTGATCAGACAGATCAAGAAGAGCGTGCTGTAAAAAAGGAGAGGTATTGTTGATATTGTCTTTCTAAAATTCGCAGAATGTCAAAGTTATCTTGCATAAAGTGCAAAAAATCTGTGTGTGGTAGCCATAAACGCGACGTGTGTTTTGATTGCATTTATTATGATTATTATGTGATTTAAAGTAATAAATAATAATTATTATTTTTAATATAAGATAAAACGTGCCAAATAAGGTCATTGGCTAAATTGCCATCGCGTCGGTTTCTATCCAAGTGTCGGTCGTGAATTTAATTCTTCAGCTGGCTAAGTCCTCACACTACCAACATTTCCGCTTAATGAGATGGGAGTAGGGTATTTTCAAATATTGTTAGATTATTCGTAACCTGGGATTGTTCGTCTTTCGTTTTAAAGAAAGAGAAAGGGATTAGAATTTTAAAACCACGGCATTATATTATTCAAACGATAAATCTAATACTCCGCAAAGTATTACTAACTGCAGGACATATAATATGTTTAAAACTTATGTGATTTGGTAACATTTTATTTTTATTTTCCGACTTGGGAAACTCGGCTAAACTGATTTATTTGTGAAATTATTTCATGTTCGGAAAGCGATATTATCATTGGTTGAAAGAATGCAGTGAAACTAAATTAAACTTCTTTATTTGTTTTGGTAACTTTTCTCGCGTCAATCTAATCACAAGAATATATCAAAAAAACTTCACAAGGGTACTTTGACTCCGACCAAATGCGATCGGAAATATTTGGCAACGTTTCAGAATACATATTCCAGCAGTTACTGTGTTTGTCATTGACATTGATCACCCTAGATTAGTTTTGTTTAGCTGTTTACACGTATTTATTATTACAAATTTAAATACACATCATTTCATTCCTACCTACTATACTTTTAACAATTATTTTTAGAGTAGATATATTGGAAGAGGACAATACGTGTATCAAGAAAGAAGGCGACTTAACCACAAAAGAAAAAAACTTCTTTTAAAGCAGCAAAAACTATCTCTGGCATCGTGAAGTTGATACAGCTCGATTCGTGACCGGATTCGTAGTCGATGATATTTATTGTCCAGTTTAGTCCAGTCTTATTTAGTTTAGTCTAGTTTTAAACCTATCTGCAGAACCTCACATCAATCGTAATATAATTAAGTGCAATATTATTTTTTTATGTTTTAATTAAATGCCATTATTACGTTTATAAATTTTCTTCACAATTATGTACGGGATTTGCTGATACCAACCCTAATGTATGGCGGTGATGCATGGAACTGGCAGAGGAAGTATGAAAGTAAACTGAATGCTATAGAAATGAGATCTCTGAGGCGAATGTATTGTAAAACCATGTATGATCGTGTGAACACCGTTGAGATTCGTAAAGAATGCAAGGCTGGTGTAAGCGTAATGAGTGAGATTAATAAAAGTTTTGACATGTAGAGCGAATGAATGAAGAAATGAGTATAATGAGAATATATGACGCGAATGTGAATGGAAGAAGAAGCCAGGGACGAACGAGGAAGACATGGCACGATCGAGTGATTCAAATACTTTAGTCGGGCGTCAGAAATCAGAATTATTTATTTATTTATTTTATTTATTTATTTATTAATTTACGCCCTTAGGGCTTTTACATAAAACAAGTCTTAAGTTACAACAAACAGTGCAATACAATTATGTAACATAGAAATAATAACAATAATATTGTGTATTTTCGAAATTTACCACGAGCGAAAATTTATACCGCATGATACATAGTATTAACAATAATTTTAAGAAGAAAAATACAGAACATACATAGGTTAAAAAAATATATATATATACATAAGTATAAAAAAGATAAAAGAGACAAGTAAGGGAAAGTGGATAACGGTAACTATAAGATTTTTATGACAGAAAATTATAATTTAAAAAAGCAGCTATTGTGGTATCTACATAGAGTACAATGAGTAGGTTATTATAAATACAAGTATAAATAATAAGAATAACATCGCAATAAATAATAAAGTAAATAATAAAAAATAGCTAAAAAATCCCGGCGCAAACTGTGTGTTGAGGAGTGAATACAAACAACAGTAAGTTTAATTATGATCGAAGCGCTGACAAACAGCTTTAATACAGTGATATTTGTACGTTGATATCCTTTCAATATTTATAGCATCGTCCAGAACATATTTATTACCAAGTACATGCAGACGATTCATTATGGAATTGAGTTCAGCGTTTGATCCTATATTGTTACAATGATAAGGTAATTTGTGGCGAACTGTTCGACTCGGTACATGGAAACATATTAATGAAAGAAGTTCAGGGGAGTTCAACAAGTTGTTAACAATTTTAAATAAATAAAATAGGTCTGAACAAATTCTTCCTTCTTTTAATGTATCGAGTCCCATTAATTGTAACAGAGAGAGGTAATTAATGTTTTCGATGGGTATTCCCAATTTAAAATTAATGTAACGTAAAAATTTTATGTTGGACTCGCTCAAGGGAATTTTCATGTACGCTGTAGTAAGGATTCCAAATGTTGGAGTTAAATTCTAGTTGACTTATAACAAGAGAAGTGTACAGTAATTTGACAGTTGTTAAATTTTCTTAAAGACAAATCCTAACACTTGCATTGCTTTACTGGTTATATTATTAATATGTTTAATGAATGTTAATTTAGTGTCAAAGGTTATACCAAGGTCTCTGATTTCATCAACAGATAATAAGGTGTAATTATTGAGAAAGTAAGTAAACAGCAATGGGTTTTTTTTCTGTGGAATCTCATAAGTTGGCATTTTTTACATTAAGAGTTAATTTGTTTTTAAGACAGTCGTATAGGCTATTAAGATTAGATTGAAGTAACAGACAGTCCTCGATATTATCAATAATTCTATATATCTTCATATCATCATCAAAAATTAAAATGAGAATATGTTTGTTACGTCGTTTATGAATAAATTAAAAAGTATGGGACCAACCCTGGGGTACGCCACTGGTAGCTTCGAACATGTAGGATAAATGATCATTGATACAGACAGTTAACTGACGCCTAAGTAAGTAACTCTCAAACCAGGATAATAGTTTCCCATTAATGTCAAGTTTCAAAAGTTTATTAATGAGAATTTTATGACAGACCTTATCAAACGCCTTACTAAAGTCTGTATATATGGAATCAACTTGTTGATTATTGGCAAGTGCATTTCAAATGAAATTTTCATTTAATGTTAGGTTAGTCAAAGTTGATCTGCCAGAGATAAAGCCGTGTTGACTGGTTGCGATACAAAAGTTTGCAATGAAACTGATTTTCTTAAGAATCAATTTCTCAAAAAGTTTTGGTATGGACGATTGAATACAGATAAGCCGATAATTTTCAACAAGGGATTTATCACCACTTTTGAATATAGGAGTTAGGTAGCTAAGTTTCCATATTTGTGGAAAGTATCCAGTAGAGAGTGATTTGTTAAACAGTATGAATGTGAATGACGCAAGAAGTGTATCCCAAGATCGAGTTGTTTGGCGGTCCGTTCTCTCAGCCTACCCATGCGTCGAAACGGCGTGATGGTTAGTTAGTAGAATCATTTTAAAGAGACTTGCTTGTGTAGTGTGTACTGTATCGACAGACTCCTGCAGGGTAAGGAGAGACAGCCAGCGGGTGGTCAAAACTGTTTCTAACCAATTTAAATCACTATCGATGTGCACCACTACGCAAGCAAGAATATCTTAAAAATTATGTTTACCTATATGTATTATGCTTAGTATATATGTACTCGTATGTATAAATATGGTTTAACCATTGCACTAACCTCTCCAGATTCTGTTTTTTTTTTAACTTTCAATTCATAATCGATGCCAATCTTTTTCGACTCCCAGCGTCATCTCAATCATGAGTTAAAGACTTTTGATATCCCCATTTACTGTCTAATTTTTTTTATTTTATTTATTTTATTATGTTATTAATTAAACGCTCAGTTACACACAAGTACATCATTTTTAAATCAAATAAACAAAAAAATAATAATAACATGCACAAAACTTGATTACACTTGAAATAAGAAAAAACTTCACCAAAGATAAAAATCCAAGAAAATCCAAGAAAATATTAAACTGTTTTGGAAGGAGGTCAAAAAGTCCCGAAATGGTCCAGAAAGCGGATGTATGAAAGTGATAAAATCAAAAGATGGAAAAATGTTAACGAATGAGAAAGAAATAAAAGTGAGATGGATGAAATACTTCGAAGAGGTTTTTGAAAGCAACCCGACTGAAAGTGGTTCCAGTGGCGAATCAGGTATGAATGACGATGGCATGAATGATCCCAAAATCAGCATGGATGAAATAAAAAGAGCGATTAAATGTATGAAGAATGGTAAGGCTGTTGGTTTTGACAATATTGCTGCTGAATACTTTAAAGGAGGTAGCCGTATAATTCTCACATGGTTATGCAAGCTTTTTAACCAGTGTTTAGAGGAGGGTTACACGCCATTAGATTGAAGGAGGGACTGTGATATGCCTCTATACAAAGGTAAAGGGTCACGTATGGAATGTGGAAATCACAGGGCTATTAGCCTGCTAAGTTCAGTTGGAAAGCTGTATGGTAGGATATTGATTGAAAGGGTGCAAACGAAAACAAAAGATAAAATATGGGATGTGCAAGGTGCATTTATGAGCGGAAGGGGTGTATGGATCAGATTTTCTCATTGCGTATGCTAACAGAGAAGTTTCTGGCAAAAAACCAGAAACTCTTCTGTGCCTTTGTAGATCTACAAAAAGCGTACGACCGAGTTGATAGGAAAAAAATTATGGAAGGTATTGTCCAAGTATGAAGTGAATACGAATCTCATACAGGCAATCACGTCTCTGTACGAGGAAAGCGTTGCATGTGTTAGGGTAAACGGTGATTTTACGGAGTGGTTTGACATCACAAAAGGTGTTAAGCAAGGCTGCGTAATGTCACCGTGGTTATTTAATCTATACATGGATAATTGTATGCAAGAATTGAAAGAGGTGGGCTTGGGCGCAGAAATGAGTAATCTGAAAGTATGTTGCCTGTTGTATGCGGATGATGCGGTGCTAATTGCTAACAGTGTGGAAGATCTACAGTCCCTCGTATCTAGGATGAATGAAGTATGCATGAAGAACGAGCTAATGATGAATGTAAGTAGGTCTAAAGTCATGGTGTTTTAAAGAGAGATTGCGAAAACAGTGTGCAATATAGTTATGAATGACGAATACTTGGAGCAGGTCGATGAGTTTGTATATTTGGGAAGTATGTTTACGAGAGATGGAAAGACTGATAGGGATATTGAAAGAAGGGTGAATGCAGGAAACTCCATTAATGGAGAACTGAACGCGGTTGGCACTAACAAAAAGTTGTCCAAAGAAGCGAAGCTAGCAGTCCACAATGGAGTGCTGATACCAACCCTGATGTATGGCAGTGAGGCATAGAATTGGCAGAAGAAGGATGAAAGTAAACTGAATGCCGTAGAAATGAGATCTTTGAGACGAATGTGTGGTAAAACCATGTATGATCGTGTGAAAAATATTGAAATTCGTAAAGAATGCAAGGCTGATGTAAGCGTAATGAGTAAGATTAAGAAAGGGATGCTCAGATGGTTTGGGCATGTGGAGCGAATGAACGAAGAAAGGAGTGTAAGAAGAATGTATGACGCGAATGTGAATGAAAGAAGAAGCCGTGGACGTCCGAGGAAGACATAGCATGATCAAGTGAATCAAATACTTGAGTCGGGCCGTGTCAGAAGTCGGAATAATAGAAGAGAATGTATGAGACGATGTATGAATGTGAATGAAGCAAGAGGTGTATGCCAAGATCGAGTTGTTTGGCGGTCCGTCCTCTCTGCCTACCCCTTTGGGGAAACGGCGTGATGGTTAGTTAGTTAGTTAGTTAAGATAAAAATACACTGGAATATAAAGGAATAAAAAAAACATATATAATATTCATTGTGAATCCACAAAGTCAATATTAACATTAAGAACAAATAAGTAAATAATGAAAAAGATGTGTTAACAAAAATTTATAAAATAGCTAGAAATAACTCTTTCTAACTTTTTTTGAAATTTGCTAAGTTCAGATTATTGTCAAATAATGGAATGTTTATCTTGTAGTTCGTTTAGGTATGTATAGGTAAATTAAATGCAGGAGAGTTGTAATGGTCTTAAAAGGGAGATACGAGGCTTATACAGTATGGAAAATTCGGCAAAACTAAGAGTTGATTTAGTTTTAGGCGGAACAAATGCATAGTTGGAGAGCGATTTTCTAATTTCAGAAACGTAGCTATTCACAATGAAGTGAAACTAGAATGGTTATAGGATTTAAGTGTTGCTTGAGAAAATTCTGGACATCAGGGAACAAAAGAATATAGAAGAACGACAAAACAGTCAATATGAGAGGAATTCATTAGCGATGCTGAGATATATGGGTTACTGGGTTGGAGATAATCCAATCATTTCGTTGTGGTTTCAGGGTTGCCGATACCCTTTACTTACATAACAGCCGATTTTGTTTGGATAACCACCGAGACTAACATTAAACTAGCCCATTAAGACTGATAATGAATAAACAATTTAATACGTGAAGATAGGATGTGTTTACATCGATAAAAGTGATACAAAATTTTGATGGAGGATTACTTTTTGTAAAACTAAGTATAATTACCCGTCATAAAGAATAAATTAATTCGATTTTTAGTTGGAAAGAGACAAAATAGTGAGAGGTTAACTATAGCAGGATCAGTATCCTCTTTTTCCAGTGTTGAAAAACATGGAAATCAAAAAATAAAACTACCCAAATTTATTAGAAAAAATTATTGAAGGTAATGAAGAATCAATTAAGGGTGGTCTCAGTCGTTCGGTATGACCGTATATGGACGACGAGAGTGCATGTTAGAAGGTATTGCAGCCGGAACAGAAGGAAGTGGTGCAATACTTTGAAACAACATTACGTAAAGGTGTATTCATTAATTTTAACAGTTCTTATAGAATAAGAATTGCAATATGTCTACCCCAGTATTAGGATTAATTAAAAATTGCACGTAAAAGTTGCGTTTAACGATTATTCCAATGTTAGATCAGAAAAAAACGTGTTACCATCGAAAAATGCGCTATAAAAATATATTCACATAAAGCCATCATCAAGGTCGAAGAAAATTTATGCAGTTAGAGCAAATTAATAATACCCATCTATAAATAAATTTCAAAAAGGATAGAATTTGACCGCTCCAACCCGGCCAACTACCGCCCCATAGCGATCGAACCGGCAATGACTGGTGCAATGCTTCACTGCGAAGGGTGTCGGAAGCAGGAAGCCGCATTGCACTGCTCTGGAAGGACTGCTCTGGTTTCCTGGCTACTGTTTGTTCTGGATAAAGTGAGTATTTGTGTCTCTTGTTTGTTTATTCTTAGGTTTGTTAGTTCCATTCGCATTCCATCTTGGATTACTCCGGATATTAGCATAATGAACCGCTAAGAACTATATTTTATTGACCTAAGTATGCATACCAACCAATTTGATAACGCGTTTGTGACTAACCTCCTTCTTCTCTGCGAAAGCTGTGCAGGACAGTTGAGGGTTTTAAAATAAATATTAAGAAATCATTTAATTTAAAAAATACAGTCCTTGACATACGCGCTGAAGGAGTAACCATAATTTACTTATACCGGGTGGGAAAGTGGTGGGTTACCTCAACTGATCTCTTGAATTTGCGTGGAGGAAACACAGAAACCTCTTTAGCCAGAATTTGACCCGACGGTCAAATTAACAAAATATAGTGTCATCTAGTTCACTATATACCAATGTAGGAAGTAGATAGATCCTTAATGGAGGAGTCATCGGGCAAATGTAACCAGTTACTCGATAGTCGCTTCATTATACCACGAGATCAAACTTCATTAATGTCATTTAGTTAAAGTGTTGGTAGTTAGGGGGTGATTGGTTCATAAACTCAACCTCCCACCCACCCCCAGGTTCCCTCACGTTGACGAGGTTGTGAGTGTGAAATGGAATACTAAACCCTCTGATGTAGGTAGCTGCAATCCCCGTGGTTAAGTGTTTATACTTGTACTAATTGAATCCGTAAAAGATGTTTACATTAATTTAAGGTTGTTTCACGGAATCGATAAGCAGTTAGATATATGGGTATATTGCCAGTTATTTCAGTTTACGAGAACAGTGTGCTATATAGTTGTAAATGATGAATACTTGGAGCAGATCGATGAGTTTGTATATTTGGGAAGCATGTTTACGAAAGACTGATAGGGATATTGAAAGAAGGGTGAATGCAGGAAACTCCATTAACGGAGGACTGAACGCTGTTGGCGCTAACAAAAAGTTGTCCAAGGAAGCGAAGTTAGTAATCCACAATGGAGTGCTGATACCTACCCTGATGTATGAGGCGTGGAATTGGCAGAAGAAGAACGAAATGAAATGCCGAATAAATGAGATCTCTGAGGCGAATGTGTAGTAAAGCCATGTATGATCGTGTAAAAAATATTGAGATTCGTAAATAATGCAAGGTTAATGTAAGCGTGATGAGTAAGATTAAGAAAGGGACGCTTAGATGGTTCGGGCATGTAGAGCGAATGAACGAAGAAAGTAGTGTATGAAGAATATAGAAGCAGGGGACGGCCAAGGAAGACATGGCACGATCAATTGAATCAAATTCTTTAATCGGGCCATTTCAGAAGTCGGAATAATAGAAGAGAATGTATGAGACGATGTATTAATGTGAATAAGGCAAGAAGTTAGTTAGTTTTTTTTCAATTTAAGATATACTATTTTAGTGTGAAGGTACTTGAATGCTTCGTATCGTTAAAGGTGTAGTATTGTTCAATGGCTGTTCATCCACGCAACACATGCAATTTATATTGAAATTTAATTATTGCAAATAAAATTTTACCTTTTTGTATTCGACATCATGTTTTTTGTTCAATCGGTTAACCAGATAAATTTACTCGTATACTTATCCACTAAATTATTTTCCGCTTTTATCAGAGTTTGAATAATAAATGTACGTGTCGAAAGAGACAAAAACCCTTCAATATATATAGACAGAAAGGGCCTTAGATTAAATTTACTTCAACGATTGGAAATTAATAAACGAACCAATGATCCTAATATAACAATCCACTCCTCATATGTTCACATTATCAAAACAATATAACACATTTAAATAAATCAAGAAAACAGAACGTAGAATTTTTATTATTTTCTAACTAAAACGATTTTACGGATAATAAATCATTATTTATACCCATCCTAATCATTATTTTTACCCGTCCAAATTATAATGAAGTGGGAGTAATTAAAATCATATAAATAAGTATTCAATTTTTTTTAACTTATTGAAGTTTGTAAACCTCGTTGTAATATTTAATCATTGAAGAAGATAATATTAACACATCCCAAATGAAACACTAATCCAAAAAAAAAACAGAAATATAAAAAGGTATCAGTCGCATCTGGGGCTCGAACCCAGGACCTCGCAATCATCATAAGGATAGCATCCAATAATATGGGATTTAAAATGGAGGATAATATTCACAAGTCTTGAACTTGAATTATCATATCGTTGTAGATGGCATAAATTGAACTGGTCTCATTAGCTTAGTCGGCAGAGCGGTTGTCCCGGATAGACAGAGGTCCTGAGTTCGAGCCCCAGATGCGACTGATACCTTTTTATTTTTCTGTTGTTTTTTTCGGATTCTTGTTTCATTTGGGATGTGTTAATATTACCTTCTTCAATGATTAAATAAAAATAAGTGGTCACAATGTGGATTAACCGCAATTTGAAAATGGCCTTTAACGCCGAAACAACTGTCACAATAATAAAAATAAAAATAACTTAATAATAAAATTATTAAATTTGATTTACATTAAATTAAAAAAAAATAATAATTTAAATGGAGTTGTACGAATTAAACACAAAAACAATTAATAAGCTGACAATTTTTGAAAATCTCCTACAAGCACCACATTAAGCCCTTGAGGTGATTTTCTCACGAAAACGGCGCTATAGAAGTAATCCAATTATTATTATTATTATTAAGCGTAAGATGTTGCTTGTGGTATAATGGAGGACTTAGCCAGCCGAGGAATTAAATCCACGACTGACACTTCGGTGGAACCGACGCGATGGCGATTTAGCCACTGACCCGTTGATATATTACTAATAGGTTCTTATTACGTCGAGAAGAAGCGTTTTATTTTGGGAATTCGAATTAAGATCACAATTAATAATATTGAGTAATATTGATAACATTGACTTACATATCACTCAGCTTTACAAAACTCGGGGATGCACCCCGCAGAGGATGCCGCACATAGTTAATAATATATTAAATATATTTTACTGTTTAATTTACTAATTAAAACATTTAATGAACAAAGCGTATCTATATTACTATCTAGATGCTTATGGAGTCTCTTTTTTAAATGTATCTAGACAAAAAATATAATAAAAAAATAAACAGTAAATTTTTCTGATCGCCATTTAGTGATTAAAGTCACCTCAATGGTACTTTACATCTTGTTAAAATTTGTAGTGCCTTTTAAATAGATACGAGTATGTTTTTAGAGTTTTCCTAAAGATTTCTAAATTACTTTCTGACCGCAAACCAAATGGAAGGTGATTCCAAGAATGTGGGCCCAGTACAATGAAAGCTCTGTCGCCAAATTTAGTAGTATTCATACGAGAGGGTTCAACCAGTCTGTTTGACGCATCAGAGTTGGCCGACCTGGGGGCAAGTCTGTATCGTTTGCGTTAGTTAACGCATGTTAAATTGGTCATCAATAACGCATTCTGATAGTTTTCACGAACGCAGCATTCTCTCTTGCGTTTGCGTTACGAAATTGTCTCTTAACGTAAACACAAACTTAATTGATTAGCGCGATACGAACCAACAAACTGTAAAAATGTCTTGTTTATGGCCGATTTAACTCGCGTTAACTAACGCAAAAGATACAGACTTGGGCCCCTGGGCACGAGTTTCCCCTGGGTAAGTCCCTCACGCAGAGATGATCAGTCAAGTATGATGGTGCCAGCCCATTCAGTGCCTTATATACCATAAAACAAATTTTAAACTGAACTCTTTCTGTGACTCGAAACCAATGTAGACAACCACGTAGAAAAAGAGGAGTGATGTGACATGTTTAGTGGCACAGCATATTAGACGAGCTGCTGTATTGAACAGCCAGCGAAAAAATTGAACTCACGATACCTGGGTGGGACCCTGATGCGATGTCAACTCAGCCACTGACCGGCAAGTTTAATTTGAATAGTATAATTGACACCCGAGTGGTTGGATACTGCGCCCGGAATAGACATTTAGCTTTGAACAAATCATTATCGAAGATTCTTTAGCCATGAAATTCATATCCCGCCAGCTTCTTTTGAGTGATACTTTAAGTTTTCTAACACCAAGAATTGAATCACAGTGATAAGTTGATTTCATTAATTAAATTCTCTCCTCTTCGTCGCTCTGCGTCAACAATAAACTTATCTTCCACCTTCGGGGGTAACTCGTTTATAGTGCTATGAGCCGTGAACATTGCAAAATATAAGTACAGATATCAAATTGTATTTACTCCACGAACTATCATCAGTGAGGTCCCTTTTTTAAATAAAACAATTCGTAATATCGAAAAAGTATTTTAAAACATTTATTTGCATCACATGCACGAAGTTAGCCCAAGCCGGATTTATTCTAAATATCTCCAAAATGATGAAATTAGCATATTTTATTGCCTAAATAAAAATGCTGTCTAGACATTCACGTTTTGACCTCTGTACGTAACTACAAGAGAATTCAAAACTTAGAGCGACGTATCCAGAGTTCATAGCTATTCACTTTTCTGTTACTATTCCCTGTATTCACATTTATTATCCAAGCAGCATTACGACAGTGTTTCTTAAAAAAAAAAAATTTAAATCTTCATTTACACAAACACTTTATTCAATTTAACAATGAAAAACTAATTTATTTACCAACTTGTTTCCTATAACTTAAAAAAAAGATACGTGTTATAGCATTTATACATACGTTTTGTGTATTTTCTTTCCGATCCACGAAATGATTGGAATTTTTGATTAACAAAAAATATTATTGACTTTATTAACGAAATAAATACATTTTGATATATTCTCTCATTCTGTATTTCATAAAAACTGAAATCTTTTGAAATATCAGAAGACCATTTCAATTACATCTTCAATCCATTTCACATACATCATCATCTCCTTAACGGCTTAATTAGAAGTGTCCTTGTAACTTACATTGAATGTTTTCCCTGCAAACCACGATAGTTTTTTCAAGCATCCCCAAACCAGTGCGGTTTCAATAATTGGTGACATTCAATTACTAACAGATCTTTATCTAGGTATTTAAGTCACTTAACGGAATGGCTCCGGCTTACTTATCAGAACTGTGTATTCCTAAAAATACCAATTCACGGCAGTCCACCCTTAGGTCAGCAGTGTTATCAGCTATCGGGAGGTTGGAGGAACCAAAGCGATCACCTAATACTAAGTTTGGTGATGGTGCTTTCGGAGTATTAGGACCTGAAGCCTGTAATGAATTGCCGCATGACTTAAGAATGTTCAAAGACTCGACAGATTGCAGAACTAAACTCAAAACTCATATTTTTAGACAATCATATCCATAAATTGAAGAAATACACCAGTAAATTACTTACCTAGGCTAGCTGGTTAGTGCTAGCCTAAAGTCAATTATAGAAAAAAAAAATTACGCATCGGTGCACAAATGAGTCCACAGCCCGCAACACTGTAAATAACTAAATATGTAAAAAAATAAATAAAATGTTAATATCTATTAAAAACTCCTTACGCTTTTTGAGGTCATTTTATAAATATTCTCCAGTCCGAAAAACTATAAATAACAACTCTTCTTGTGCCACTAATCTTCTAATAAATGTAACATCAATATAAAAGGAGGATAAAATAGCATCTGTAAAAATCATATCATCTCTCAGCTTAAATTTTCTAATAAAACTCTGTTCATCTGAAGCGACCAACCAGGTAAGTGTATTTTTTGTACATCTGTTTGTACATACTTAGATAAAGAATAGGAAGTAATATTTGTTCAGCGTCCTTGGGGTAATTTTTCACAAAAACGGCGCTAAACAAATCGTCCAATTATTTTATTTTTTTACTACGACTGATGCTAAAAATTCTTCGTCCTGAAAGAGCAATAATGGCCTTCGAATATAAAAAAGACCAACAGCGTTTACAACCCATCACATCGGCAGATTTACCCATGTTTATTAAAATCAACGATAAGGATGAAAGTATTATTTCGATCATAATTTATGAAACAAAACACAGCGCAGTCCAGATACTAAGTTCTCAGATCGTGCTTCCGAAGGCCCTAAACCTCGTAATGAACTCCCACGTGACAGATAAAAACTCAACAAAACTCAAAGCAAAACTGAAACTCATCACTTCAGAAAGTTGATCAATTTGGATCCCTTATTTTAGAGCTAGTCCGTAGTACGAAATTTGTATAATAACATAATGTTTTCTTTAAACTCGAATCATCAACGATGTATTTTTAACGTTTTCATTGTTGCCGCCTATTTAATCTGGAATATTTAAAAAGAAGCTTCGCATCCTACGCACTAACGTCACTAGATTTATTTATTTTATTTTAATGTACATTTACAGACATTATTCCAATGACAAAAGTACATTAGATTATTAGTTTGTTAACAATGTGTGTTACATACTTACCAGCATTTTGAATTTAACGATATTATCGTTGAAAATGTCGACATCAGACGTTAAAGCTCATTTTTAAGAGCATGGTCTTTCTTCCGATGGTAGAGCATCTCGGAACAAGAAAATATCTG
Source organism: Halesus radiatus (assembly GCA_022606495.2). Classification (NCBI taxonomy): domain Eukaryota; kingdom Metazoa; phylum Arthropoda; class Insecta; order Trichoptera; family Limnephilidae; genus Halesus; species Halesus radiatus. The sequence continues at coordinate 25,263 of JAHDVE020010067.1, read as the reverse complement.
TGAACTGTTGATTTGAGGTTATAGGCCAAACAGTTTTCCATCTGTTGGCAAGGCTACTAATACCCAGCAACCTTGATAAGAAGGCCGATGGATACAACCAGGGATACTACCCAAAATCTCTAAAATATAAATATCTTAGAAAACTCTTAAGATGTGTAGATGCATGTAGAAATTTGGATTTCTAATAAATAGGAAAGGAAAATAAGAATCAATCTTAAACCAAAATTCCATTTCTACGCAAGCGTCGGCAGAGAGGATGGAGCTATATACCCTGTGTATTACCTTTACTTTCTAAGGAAAGTAATGATGAATCCTTCATTCATCTTTTCATACACTCGAGGGTAATATTCCAATAGTTAAAACGACCCAACCACACTATCTGAGTAATTTGATCGTGTCTCATTTACCGCACACCCAGAGACTCTTCCCTCTCAGTACTTCCTCTGTACGTGTTCAGCCTTTGAGACCATCTGTCGCGTAAGAGAAAATATTATTACGTATTTTTTTAAGGATTACTTCTCAGAAAACCGTTGAAGGGTTCATCTGTCAAAGTAATCAATTAACAGAATATCCTAAAATTTTGATATGTCGTTGATTACAGAGTTCAACATGATTATTTTCTTCTCTTTTAGACATGTTTACCACTTATACCTGTATTCCAGTCAACGATGTTTTTTTTTTTTTTTAATATTGTACACGATATTGCATTTGTTAGATTTTGAAATGATGATGTGTTTAGTTCCTATCTCAATTGCCATTTATCCAATCCTTACCTTCCCAAACCAAACACAACGTTTTAAAAATGTAACATGGTTTGAACTGCTCTCTTGTTCGGAGAAGAAAAAAACTACTTTTGAGGATAATTTTGTGGTAAGTGTTTGGTTATCCTAGCTCCTTTTAAACCTAAAAACTATCCCTTATTACAATCAACCAAAACTATCATTATTATTGTTCGTTATTATTAACAGTACACACCAGCTTTTACATGCGAAACCCCACAATATAGGGTGGGTAATTTTCGTATATTGTAAGCGCCTTGAGGTGATTTTTCACAAAAACGGCGCTAAACAAATCATCCAATTATTATTATTGTTGTTATTATTATTATTTTTATTATTATTATTATTATTACTATTATTATTACTATTATTATTATTATTATTATTATTATTATTATTATTATTATTATTATTATTATTATTATTATTATTATTATTATTATTATTATTATTATTATTATTATTATTATTATTATTATTATTATTATTAATATTATTATTATTATTATTATTATTATTATTATTATTATTATTATTATTATTATTATTATTATTATTATTATTATTATTATTATTATTATTATTATTATTATTATTATTATTGATACAAGCCATAAGTGCGGGAAACACCGATTTATGCTAATCCCTAATACGGTACCCGAGGTCCGTCTACCTGAGGGTAATTTACAAACGCCCGGCTTTAAATCCCGGGAATTTCGCAGTCGCCAGAAAAAGGCAGTTACGGGGATTAACGGCGAACTAATTAAAAGCCACCGAGCCACAGTTCGTAGTTCACGAAGGAACCCGAAGAATAGTTCGGATGGGATTAAAAAGGGGGACTTTGGCCGAAGCAAGGTCAGTAGTGGACAGAGACGAGTCGGTAGAGACCGTCCGGCCAGTGGTCGTAGTCGAGACTCCCGTCTCCTACAAAGCAAGCAGGCCACTTGCATCCCCAGCCTGAGACGCTGCGGGAAAACTCGGCAGGAACCGCCGAACCCCAACGCCCACCGTTCGAGTGCAGTCGAGTGCCCTTCGCCTCCTGCCTCCCAGCGCCGTGATCCCATCAAGGCACATATCCACCACCGCAGGAATCACCACCGGACAGCAGTCGAGCGCCTTTGGCATCCTGCTGATCATCCTCTTGAACCGTCTGAAACCGGTCGTCAAGCGAAAGCCGAAACGCGAGTCCGCCCGGCACCAAAACCTCCCCCTACCGGAAGTACCACCTGCTCTCTGCAACACCAACATCGAGACGACTGGTAATCTCCCCACTGGACCGTGTGCAGATTACCCGTAAAAACAGTTCGTGTAATTAAGTGACACCCACAATACCTACCAGTTAAGAATGTATTTTACATTGTGAATTAATAAAATACTTGACACTCAACGAAGTTACCTGTTTCTACTGAACCCCAATGACCCCATCATGTCAATTGGCGCCAACGTGGATTCATTTCGTGTTTGAAAAAACTGCCCTATGGGACAGATTTGAATTCGTACCCACACCCTGAGATCGGGTTCAGTAAATTCAAAAGTGCAGTGTAATTTCAGTCTCAAAATTTAAATTTCAGTGGTCATAAAAATGCCGCGTAAAAGTGAAAGTGACTCGAGCCGTACCGTTTACAAGAGCCGGAACAAACCCTCGGCCTCGGGTAAACAAAGCAGCCGACATACGGACCATGTCGCCCCCAAAAACCAGCGTTCTAGAGCGAGGAAAGATTACACGTCGCCTAAGCGCGTCTCGCCCAGAAGAAAAATAGACCGATATTTCGACGCGTGGTCTCCGCCGAGGACTAAAACCAGCCATCTCTGGCAGAGCTATTTCTCCAACAACAATCACGATGCTAAACCGCATGACAGGTCTAGTCATAGTTCAAGCCGTCGCTCACCTTCAAAATTGAAGCATATCTCTGACTATAACTACGATTCTAAGTCATATATCAGACCTAGTTATCGTTCACGCCGCCGATCACCGTCAAGCACAAGCCAACGCTCCAGCAGGGATGATGATAAATGGAGGTCGCCAGCACGCGAGGATTATACGTCGGGAGAGAAGGAATATTACGGATCGCCTTCAAGAGAGCGATCATATTATCGTGAGTACGATGAGCCACGATACAGACGCGGAAATGATACTTCAAGAAAGAAAGAATATTATGTATCTCCTTCAAGAGAGAGATCATATTATCGCAAGTATGAAGAAGGAGATTATCGAGAAGCATATGAGAGGGACGATCATCGCTCGCGCTATTACGATGAACAACGATATGGACGCGAGGATTACTCATCAAGAGAGAAGGAGCATTATAGATCTCCTTCAAGAGAGAGATCATATTATCGCGAGTATGAGGATGGAGATTATCGAGAACCATCTGACAGGGACGATCGTCGCTCGCGCTATTACGATGAACAACGATATGGACGCGAGAATTATTCATCAAGAGAGAAGGAGCATTATAGATCTCCTTCAAGAGAGAGATCGTATTATCGCGAGTGTGATGATGGAGATAATCGAGACGATCATCGCTCGTGCTATTACGAGGAACCCCGATACGAAGAAGCGAACTCACCATCACGCCTGAACGATTATAATTACAGGCCGTTTCAAGGTTCGGCTGAAAACCTTGTGGCGCCCTCATCAAGCGAAGATATCAGACCACCACTAACAGCGGAATTCGCGAGACAAGATATTGACGATTGGAAAATATTTTCAAATAAGTGCGAGATATATTTCGAAACATGGAAAGTTCCAGAAGGCGAGAAGTGTGACATAGCGATAAGTCAATTTCGTGGCGTGAATTTAGCATTTTCTATGGCGTGGGGTCAAATAATCGAAAGCAAAGGACCACTTGATTGGAAAAGGTTCCGGGAGATAGTTAATTGGTGGTGCAATTTTCCGTTAGAAAAATTTCTGCATACCGCAGAGGCAACACCACAAATCATCGAAGAAGAAGAAACTGCCTCACCGCCTTGTCAACTGGAGATAAACACGGCGGCGGAGACAGCCAATAACGAGGACTCTGCCATATTTCCTAATGTTGGCGCTTCACCGGAGTTAGATTCACCTATCCAAAGTGAATTATCAGAAATAGAGCCTCAATCAACTTCGCCTGTAGCGACGCCGGCCCATGACGTCATTGAAAACAAGTACGCAGAAGATGCGTCCCCTATGGAAGTGAGACCTACCGAGGTATACCAAATAGTACACTCGGCAGAAGTGAAAATGGCTGATGTACCGCAAACAATAATACCTAGCAGCATCATAATGGAAACAAGCGACAAACAGCAGATAGAGATATTGCCGATCGAAACCTGTAAATCAGAGAAAATGGAAATCCGACAGTACGCAACACCAAGGTTCTTTCTCTGCCACCCAAATTGCAGCGAGGAACTCTATAAAGACATCAAGAAGCCGGGGTGGAAATTAAAAGCAGCGCTGTTTCACCGCAAGAAACCGGGGTGGATTGATACAAGCCATAAGTGCGGGAAACACCGATTTATGCTAATCCCTAATACGGTACCCGAGGTCCGTCTACCTGAGGGTAATTTACAAACGCCCGGCTTTAAATCCCGGGAATTTCGCAGTCGCCAGAAAAAGGCAGTTACGGGGATTAACGGCGAACTAATTAAAAGCCACCGAGCCACAGTTCGTAGTTCACGAAGGAACCCGAAGAATAGTTCGGATGGGATTAAAAAGGGGAACTTTGGCCGAAGCAAGGTCAGTAGTGGACAGAGACGAGTCAGTAGAGACCGTCCGGCCAGTGGTCGTAGTCGAGACTCCCGTCTCCTACAAAGCAAGCAGGCCACTTGCATCCCCAGCCTGAGACGCTGCGAGAAAACTCGGCAGGAACCGCCGAACCCCAACGCCCACCGTTCGAGTGCAGTCGAGTGCCCTTCGCCTCCTGCCCTCCAGCGCCGTGATCCCATCAAGGCACATATCCACCACCGCAGGAATCACCACCGGACAGCAGTCGAGCGCCTTTGGCATCCTGCTGATCATCCTCTTGAACCGTCTGAAACCGGTCGTCAAGCGAAAGCCGAAACGCGAGTCCGCCCGGCACCAAAACCTCCCCCTACCGGAAGTACCACCTGCTCTCTGCAACACCAACATCGAGACGACTGGTAATCTCCCCACTGGACCGTGTGCAGATTACCCGTAAAAACAGTTCGTGTAATTAAGTGACACCCACAATACCTACCAGTTAAGAATATATTTTACATTGTGAATTAATAAAATACTTGACACTCAACGAAGTTACCTGTTTCTACTGAACCCCAATGACCCCATCATGTCATTATTATTATTATTATTATTATTATTATTATTATTATTATTATTATTATTATTATTATTATTATTATTATTATTATTATTATTATTATTATTATTAAACTGGTTAAATTATTCAACTGTTAGCAAATAATTGACACTAAATTAGCGGGTGAACGTCGGTACTATTAAGGGTATTCATTTTAGGGGAGTAGTATTGTATGGGTATGGTTAAAATTAGAATTTCGAATATAATATATATTTGGTGTAATTTTCAGCGACGGGTTCGAAATTCTAATTTTTCTACAATGAGGAAGTTACGTACGCTGATATATATATATATATTTCTGAAAATACAACCTTATCGGAAAAAGAACTTCCTTGTTTTTATTTTTTTCTTTATCCTCATCCTCCATGACATGTGATGTTTCTATTTGAATAAGATGGATCTTAAATCAACTTCTTCTCCCCCCCCCCCCCACCCAAACTCAACTCCTCCTTTTCCTCCCAGTATACGAATATTTCTGGTAACATGGTAAGATAAAAATACATCGGAGTAACTTCCGTACACATAAAAATATCAATAATGATTTATCAAGTCACTATGGAAACCCTCGCGCCTCATACTTTACACGATATTCCGCAGGACAAATAGATGGGATGGAACACTTCACACATCTCTCATGAGGCGCACTCCTCCCTTCATCTCCATTAATTATGTCCACCGAATTTCGAATATAATTTAATAATTTGTTAACCCCTGCCTCATAACAATAATATTCATTCATTTGCATAGAGCAATTTTATGATGTTTCACGTCTCCCCACTCTACCTAAATATCCAAACTTAGTAATATAATGCTGCTAAAATTACACGTTACTATATTTCTAGAATGTATTTGTGAATAGCAGAATAAAAGTTCAGATGTAAAGTATTTGAACTGGTCATTTTTTGAAAATCACATTATACTAGATCAGGTTACATGAGTGACTCATATAGGATATGTTGTTTTCGGAATGAACAGTTTATTTATTTACAAATATATAAAATCGTTGACATTTTACTAATAGTAAATAAAAAAACAGGGAAGTTATCTTGAATGCTGGTACTTTACAACATTTTAAAACAATTTTATAAACATTTTACTGCAAGCAAATAGAAGGTTATTAATATTTAAGACAGTTATAATATTGGCAATATTAGTCAGTAGAGTGGTTTGGCTGCGAGCTCAATTTTTGTGGTCAGCTGTCTGTTTTCAGACTTCGGATCCTTTCAGATGTGCCCAGGAAATTGTTGATGTCATCATTTCTGCGATAGAAGGCTTCATTCAATCTACTGTTAAACAAACTGGTGCAGGCTCAAAGCCGTGGTTCAGTCGACAATGCTCCGAAGCAGTTCCACGAAAAATGTAGCTTACCGAGCCTGCAATACATCGTAACGTCGAGAAACAGATCAGCATATAAAAAAATGGTCAAGGAAAGCATAGGAATCATCAATAGATCAAAATTTGATTACGACCTGTAGCAAAAAGCTAGCTACCTGCCCGCATGGCAGCAGAGCAATCTGTTCACTGACGGGCTCCATAGGTCGCAATCTCTCCTAATCTTGTCTTTCACCTCTTACCAGACCCGGCGGTTCACTAGCAAACACCGTCACCGAAACGGCCAACCTTTTAGGGAAAATGTTCGTGAAAAACTCGGCCTTCGATGATCAAGGCGTCCTGTCGGTTCCTCACTACGGTTTCTATATAAACAAAATGAGGATCCAGCATCGAGATATAATCCACATCTTACGGGGCTAGATGTTAATAAAGATAGTGGACCTGACGGAATACCTGTCTATTATTGTAGATGAATTCCGACACAGCTCCTTAACAACTTCAGTAATCATTAAAAAATTTAAAAAAACATTTTTTTTCTGAATGAATTTTGTTTACTGAACATATACATCTTCTATAAAAGCCGGCTTCTTCTTTCATTCACATACGCGTCATACATTCTCCTTACACTCCTTTCTTTGTTAATTCGCTCTACATGCCCAAGCCATCTAACCGTCCATTTTTCAATATTTTTCACTCGATCATACATTGTTTTACTACACATTTGCCTTTTCTCATTTCTATGGCATTCCATTTCATCCTTCCTCTGTTAGTTCCATGTCTCACTGTCATACATTAAGGTTTGGTTGGTATCAGCACTCCATTGTGGACAGCTAGTTTCGCAACTTTTTGTTAGCGCCAACCGCGTTCAGTCCTCCATTAATGGAGTGTCCTGCATTCCCCCTTCTTTCAATATCCCTATCAGTCTTTCCATCTCTCGTAAACATACTTAACAAATACATAAACTAGACATGAGACAAGGAAGACCGATAGCTGTTAGAGCAAGTATGCTGTCAAGGTGTTTTCACCTTTGCAGCGCAAACGTCAAAAGAATGCTGTTCAACACATTCTGCACATCTCTTTATACGTAAGAATTGTGGGTGCATTACACCGCATCCCAATGGCAAAAGATAAAAGTCACCTACAATAAAATATATCGCCAACTATTCCGTCTACCAAAATTCTGCAGCGCTACAGAAATGTTCCTAGAAGGACAAGTGCACTCTTTCAGAGCACTTCTCCGCCACCGCATGGGAAGCCTTTGGTGCAGAGTACGCCAATCCAAGAATACCATTGTAACTACCACGCCTGCATGGATGGAGTCTCCCTTAATGGCCCTTTGGAGACTGGATACCGTCAAATGTCCACCATAAATTTGTTATTTTTTTTTCTCTTTCTTAGTGAATGAACTTATTTCGGATATTTTACGGAGTAATCTTTTTCTATGTTTCTCTTTCCTTTTTTTATTTTTTTTGCCAGTGTTATTATCACTTATGGAACGTATAGCATTGCACTACCCCTGCACACCTTCTGAAATAAAGAACTGTTATTATTATTATTATTTTGTAACAACCCGCTCCCTCTGGGTTCAGAACTGAAGAGCTTACTACGACAGCAACTTACACTAATAAATTCAAACATGTAAAGATTTCACTAAAAATATTATTTGATGTCAATACCGCAAAAAAGACCCAACCGTTCTTGGTGGGACTATGGTATCACCGATTGGGGTATTTTGTGAGGCTGATTGGAGTGGGGAGGGAGAGGAGATGGGGTGGAGGAAGTTGAAGAAGATGGTTGGGAAGTACTTGCCTATTCACTATGAAAATCTTGTGTTATGACGAACTCAGATCCATTGATAAAAAACAAAAAAAATGGGAAAATGACTTCAAACAATATATGTAGGAGTATACAGAGATTCCTAATCATATTTGGACTAAAAAATGCAAACGATATTTTTATCTGTCAGGTAGGTACTGTTACGCCCTGTATAAATATTATAATTAATTGCTGTTTATTTGGTTTCTTTTTCTGTATCTTTATTAATATTTAAATCCAGCTAAACTAAGTTGAGTTTAGCAGTTTGAAGCATGTACTGAAAATTCATTTTAACCCCTCCAGTAATCATTAAAAAAGGAAAAACGGAATAAAAAAAACATTTTTTTAATGAATTAATTTTATTTGCTGAACAATATATCCCTCATAAAGGCCACTTTGTCCCTAGTAAGACTGAAAGTTGATTTTTATTCATCATTATTTTTTTGTGACGATAATAGATGGAAAGAACTAAAATAAAAACCAATAAATGTAAAAAAAACATTGTGTTTATTATCAAACATATTCTCGTTTCCACACATCATAGTGTATTTCTTTTCACCCGAGTATTCTCAGGACTGGTCCTTTCTGCAGATCTCGGGTGTAATTCTTAGCGGAGAGATTCTTGCTTGTTGTGTATGGTGTACTGTACCGTAGTGCTACTGCGGAGTTAGAGGGGTTTTGTGCATAAGATGGTAACTACAAAAAATTCAAAACAAAGATATTTTTTTTACAGTAACTCCACACAGGAGACCAAGGAGGAAATAATTTCCCTCAAGGCCTATAATACCTTTGGGGATGCTGTGTGGAGGATCTTTTAGAGGATAGGAAGGAGTGAACTTGGCCCTGAAGAGACCCATGTTATAGGATGGAGGAAACACAGAGGCCGGCAGATCATTCCACAGCCGAGCTGTTGAACACAAGAACGAGTCGTAGAAGCGACCCGTTCTCATGTGTGACAAATGTCAACCGTGTGCAAATGTTGGGCGCGCGTTTGGCGTTTCCCGACTATGCACCGGTGCCGAAGGGATCAATGACGCTAGTTCCTCGGAGCATCTTCCATTAAAATACCGGTAGAACAGGGACACAGCATTCCCACCCGACGTCTGTGCTCCAAAGATTGCAACCCATTTGTTAAGATAGGCGAATCTATCAAACGGACCGCCCGTTTCTGCACAGAGTCAAGGTTTTTTTTCAGATATTTTGGGACTCCTGACCAGAGGTGGCTGCCAAATTCTACAATGGGGGGCACTTGCGATTTGTACAGGGTCAGCAGTTGTGTACTATTAAAGTATCTGCGGGCTCTGTACAATACGCCCAGCTTCTGAGAGGCTAACTTTACTCGGGTTTCGATGGAGCCCCCATACCTGAGCCATAATATATTGATTGCAAATTAACATGTATGGTTAACATTTTTATGACAGAAAACAGAGCAAATATGAGGTTACACGTTACGTTCCAGGAATTGTATTTCGCTATATACACGAGTATTAATATATTGGTTTTAGGCCTTGGACAATGGATACCGGACCCAACAAACAACCTGACTAATACGAATACCATATGTACTGATATCTATTTAACCATTTCAAAGGGAATTCGTTTCCAATTACTTTCAAACTTCTGAACCAAGCTCTCTGAATGAACTAATAACTTTATTGGAACAATACATTCGAAACTAATTTGGAAATTGGTTCTGTGCAATATAATATCGGTTACCGGGGGTAATTCAACACATGTATTAAGGGTGATATAAAGTTAATATAAATACCCCGCCAACCTAATAATTTAAAAAAATATATAATAAATAAATTATAATTATGACGATTAATAATAGCATGTCACAGTTAACTACAAACATAATAATAATAATCGGATAATTTTTATAGCACCGTTTTTGTGAAAAATCACCTCAAGGGCGCTGTATAAGAATATAGCACAAATAATTTCAATGGGTAACTATTAAATGTGGCTTTAGGTTGTACAATGACATCAGAGACGATATAAAGCATAAAAGTTCATGAAAGAGATAAAAATAAAATATATGCATTCATGAAACTTAAGTTAAATTAATAAATAAATAAAAAAATAAACATTTTTTTATTATTACTCCTGGTGAAGAAAGCATCGCTACATGTGAATATATTTATATTAATAAAGTGGTGAATACAAAGTATATTATTTTATTAAGTTATTATAAATTAATATCGATTGCAAAGATACGAGTATGATAGTATAAGGTACAGTTAAATAGATAAGCTACATCTGCTTATTTGTTACTAACTTCATGTAATCAGGTACAAGCGAATGTTTGTAATGCTCAGTTCTGGTGAGTTGCTCTCGTAGGTATATGAAATTGAATGAGGTAAATTAAATCATGGCTGTCTATTATTACAACCATTGACAATTTTGAACATAAACATCAATTCGGAAATAATTCGTCGATCTAAGGAAGGTAGTAAATTTAGTTCATTCATCAAGTAATTATAGGTAACGCTTTCAATGGGATTACCGAGTTTATAATTAATGAGTCTTTTGGGAATTTATGTTGATTTTTTTCGATTGAATCTAAATGTATTTTTAAATGAGGGGACCAGATCGAGAAGTTATATTCAACTCAACTTCGAACTAAAGATAAACAAAGTTTTCAAGGTTTAAATATTCCTAAATCCCCTGGAATTTTGAAGAATGAAACCAAGCATTTTCATTCCCTCATATGGGATATAAAGTTCAATTTATAGTAGAAAATTATACCCAGGTCATTAATACGTATGTTGAATTATCATGGTACCATTAATATCCATGCTAATGATTTACTAAGGTCCGACCGAATTTAGGTTAGGAGTGACTGCTTTAGACTAATGATGTGCGGTTCGGTATATTGCAGTTTTTTTCTACTTTTTTTGTAGTTTTTCTAACTGGAGCTTGTTTTTCAAACTCAAAATTTACGGTTAAGCTTACAATATACATATATATGAAATAAAAACATAAAAAACATCTAACAAACTTAATATATATTTCTCAAGAACCTCACTCAAAAATATTTCTACTAATAAAAACATAAACGACAACAATAAATCGTACTTAAATAATATTTCCTCATTATCTAATACAAATAATTTCTATTTTTATAAACAATAATTATTAATCTAAAACACTCATCCAAATTGAAAAAACCTTCCGAGCAAAGATAAATGTCGCCGGCAGGACTCGAACCCACACCCTTCTAATATCCAGTCAGATGCTCTACCATTGAGCTACGTCGGCTTATCGCAAACCCGCCAAGTTAATCAATATATACTAGTGTTCCATTCAATAATTACTGTTTTATTATATTTCACCTGTAAACAACCAACTTTATTAGTATGAGAGAGGCTTGTAACGGCTAAATCCCTCAAATAGATGGCGTCGAGACAAATTATGTCTACATTTTATTGGTGAAAATTGCTTTGACTTGTCAAATATTTTTTATTAATTGATAAACTAAAGTTCCTAAAAACTTAAGACAAGAATTTTGTGCATAGCGCATGAGCATCTAACCGGACATTAGAAGGGTGCGGGTTCGAGTCCTGCCGGCGACATTTATCTTTGCTCGGAAGGTTTTTTCAATTTGGATGAGTGTTTTAGATTAATAATTATTGTTTATAAAAATAATAGTTGTTACCCTTTGCGCTATGCACAAAAATCTTGTCTTAAGTTTTTAAGAACTTTAGTTTATCAATTAATAACAAATAATTTCTTTCAGCTAGCCGCGTTTTCGATATATTTATTAACTGTTTAGTTTTAATACAGTTTTTTTTATTAATTCAGCGAGTAACGTATATAAACAGTGATCAAAAGTTCTTTGTCCATATTTGTTTGTGTACTTAGGAACCATTAATCCTTCATTAAAATTGAGAGGAGTATTGTAAGTGTGCTCTAGTCTATTTGTATTATAAATACTCGTAGGGTTATTAATGTGCTGAAATATAATTTTGTACCTCAGAATTGATCTAACTGAAAGAATTTCGAGACTGATAAAAGTATGGAATATTATGCCTTTGTTCGTATAAACTTTTATTAGCTAATAATTTCAATTTATTTTTGAATACCAATTTTTTTTAACATAGGATTTTTCACTGATTGAACATGATTGATGTTTGTTTTACATCTTTGGGGTTGCTGTGTGGAGAGTCTTTTTGGGGAACGGAATGATAATGTTGTGGGAAGGAAAAAAAAATAAGGATGGGTAAAAATCTTGGGGTTAGTGTGCTCAGGAGCGGCGGACGAATTAAACCATCCCTCCTACTGTGGTGCAAGGCGATCGGTCGAGAGAGTCCGGCTGGGGAGGTCAAAGGTTCTCCCTCAACTGGCTTCTCCTGATCCGGCCCGCCACGCAGCTGGTTGAAGCAAATGCATCCACCGGCAAGGTCTGCAAAAGCCTCAACCCCGTGACCCCAGACACCCCTGCTAAGTCACTAAACGTTGCGAACCACTTCGGGTAAACTAGTGTAAAGGTGTTGTTACTCAATGAGTAGCTCCCGAGGCGGCAATACCAATACCCTCCTCCCGAATTGCTATGTTGTGATCGTTCTAAAAAAATCCGTTAATCATTTTAAATAGAAAAAAATATGAATTATTAAACATATTAAATTTAAATTCCATTATTTGACAATTCATGGGAAAGACTTATATCCTCACTGCATACTCCTTCAGAGATGGCATGATTGTTAGTAAAAATATCTTATTTAGCAGATTTCCACTTAAGACGCCTACAGATATAAATACTCGTATATCAACTTTGGTTCTTCGGCCGCATATCTTCTCTGCATATTTACTTTACAAATGAGGACATACAGCAGAAATAATCCTTTAGGGGATCAACTGTCCGAGGGATCAACTGTCGGGGGGGCAATTGTCGAGGGATCAATTGTCGTGGAACACGTGATTACTTAGATCGCTTAGTATTAAATATGTCTTTATCCGTGGGTGGTATATTTAATGGGTGTAGTTTGTTGAAGATCTGGTTATTGTTAATTGAGATTGTTAGGGAATATGGAGATAGATTTGAAGAGATAATAATATACAGAAATAACATAGACCAAAAGGTCGACGCATTTTTAAATATTTTAAGAATATATATCGGCCTCGCTGAAATGACGACTCTACCTAAATCAGCTGGTGTTGTTTAAGGTTAAGCCATCCATATAAGAGATGGAGTACATCAAAATGATTTTTTTTAATAAAAGCCTATGTAAATTTTTTCCACTTAAAAATAATAGGAGGTAATAAACCAACCCGAAAGTAGTTTTTAAAAACATAATAGTAAACAGTACCGTCAGCAATAAAACAAATTTCAAGTCATAAATAAAAATAATATTAGAAAGCAGGGGGACTCACTCCCGATATCGATACTCTATGTACCATAGATTTGGTTTTAATTGTGCCAGTCTGACAAAGCCCGTGATAGGGTGAAACCGGTCTGGTCGAAAATAAATAAGTGGAAAAGGGTTTCAAAGGTTTTTAATAAAAAAAAATTATATGAAGTACCACCATGAATTTACAGTTAAATTAGAAATAATGGAGCGCATCATTTAAAAATTATGAAAATAATTATTTTCGACAGAGCAAAAAAAGTTTCCTTTTATATTCGCAATTTCTATTAACAGACCTAGATATTAAAAAAAGATAGAAAGACTAGATTCGAAAAAATTAATATTTTCAAGGCAACGGGAAATGAGGTGCAAATTTTTAGTTAACCAACTGTTCAATATAAAGCTAACGACAATATCTTTTTAACCTGCAGTCAACTTAACATGACGTGATCTGTCTCCCAGAATAAAAACCCACCTGAAAGTATACTCGTATTCAAATATAATTTGTAACCGTCCCTTTGGCAACAAAACAAAATACTAAGTCGTTGCACCATCCAGTACCAACCAAACACATATACATAATTGTTTACTACATAAGATTTGTTTTTTCTCATCTCTTCAAAAGTACTTAACTATTATACTATAATCAAATTATCTGGTATACTTAAACGATTACTCTATAATTGTTTTCTTATCTCTTTGAACTTAACTTTTATTCTACATTCATTATTATACTACACTCAAATTATCTGGAATACACAATTGCTTTTTTTCTATTTAAATTGTTTTTGTTTTTAATTCGTAGAACTCAATTTATTTTATAAATTTAATGGCAATCCAATTTAATAATGTTATTATTAAGTTCTGCAAGTATTTTAAGTTCAAAAAAAGTTTTATTCTATACTATTCTTTACATCTCTTCATACTTAATTATTATATATTTTTTTAGATATACATATATATATATGTGCTACCTTTTTCCCTTCTATTTTTGTATAATGGCACTTAATATAAACTAAACTTGTCAATTTGACTGTCCTAAAACTGGATTTGTTCGTAGTTTGGCATTCAAGGGTTTCTTACATTTTGTTATTAAATAATGTGTGTTTGAAATAAATAAATATTGTTGTCTGAAGTTGGCTTTAACAAGCTGAAACCGATTACGGTAAAATAAAATAAAAGTGGAAATTAGATTTACATGTGATTTATGATATTATTAAATATTGTTATTATTATATTATTATTATAAATGTGCATTATTAGATTCTTGACATAAATGACATATGCCTATTTTTTGTTTATTTATTTCCTAATGTTTGACAAAAAATCGCAAAAAAAATGTAACCTTACTGGGGTTACCCCGTTCTAAGATCACATTGTACGTGGTTTTATATAAATATTACGAATTAGGTGAAGTATATTTAAAGTTTGATAAAAAAAATGAAAGTAAGTTTTCGTAATGAAAATATTACTAGGGGAACATTATAATGCAATAAAATTCATAAGAATTCTAAAATTTATAAGAAAACATACCGTGACCCCTTAACTCTGTTTTGTTGCAACATCATATCTATATTCTTCCTTCCCGCGTCCATAATCCATATCTGTAAGAGACGTGTAGGCCCGCACAAGGGACTGTAAATATTTAGGCACCGGCACACAGGGATGCATCGCTATTGTGATTTGCTGGTCTTCCCGAGAAAGGTGTTTAGTAGTTTCCAAATGGGGATGTCGTCGCCCGGAGCGTACTTGATTTGTAGCACCGGCCAGAATGGTAGATCGCTTGAGGTGGTGTCAGCTGTCATATGAGCGAGGTTTGCTGCATATCCGGGACGGCATTTGGGTAGGACCAGTCGCTGCAAGCTCGTGGGTAGGCTGCGTGGCTGTCGGGCTCAGGTTGCAACATATCCGGAGACGGCTTTTGGGTCTCCTACTCCTACTCCTACTCCTACTCCTACTCCTACTCCTATACCCCTACCCTACCCCTACTTCTGCACCTACCCATCCCCTACCCTACATCTACCCTACATCTACCCAACTCCTACCCTACATCTACCCTACTTCTACCCAACTCCTACCCTACATCTACCCAACTCCTACCCTACATCTACCCTACATCTACACAACTCCTACCCTACGACAACCACGATTAAGTATGTAAAGAAAAAAAAGAAAAAACTTTCAATATTAGTTTTATCTCGACAAATGGGGCCTAGGAGTATGCTGCGAAATTTTAAATCGGGTTGCGTAGGTGGAGACGCTCAGTTTGAAACCCATATCGGATATCCCTACCCCTTCCCCTACCCCCACCCCTGCTCCTACCCCTTTTCCTAACCCGACCCCTAGTAATTTTATTTCAAAAAACGTATTTTGCATAATATTTTCCCTTAAAAGCATAGGCCATATCTCGCAAAATCCTGCCTAGGAACTAACTGCTAAGTTCGATGTGTAAGTATAAAAATAACGCTATGTAAATTTTTAAAAATTTCATTGAAAAAATTGACGTTTTCTATCAAAAACCGCATTTTTAATGATTTTACCTTCACCGAATTATTTGATCCTTGTATATTTCAAATGAGTATTGCAATATTAATCGGCTACTCATAATTTCGCAGTGTAAAATCGCCTAGGTATTAAAAAAATATGTGAATTTATGTAAAGAAATGCATTTTTTTCAAGTATTCTACCTTGAAGCAATCATTTTATACTATCCCGATAGGTACCTCGAGAAGGTAGGTACCTACCCAATAAACAAATTCGAATTCTACGAAAGATTCTTTTTTCGGGTAGTTACTTTCATAGGATTGGTAGTATCGCTTAATGTCAGTATATCGTGTCCCCAAAAAAATGCATACGTTTCAAAATGTTAATAAGTATTTTAAGAAAAAAAATTACAACTTCGATATTCCTGAAAATAATGTCATGGTCTAATTGTGAGGCTTGGGGTCGAGATTAGATTCCACGTATCTTCAGGCCTGTAGAATATAATCGACTAGTTTTTTTCGTAAAATTTTGTTATCACGAACAAATGAATTTAATCTGGTGAGTATAATTTTCTCTGAAGAGTGAAATTGGACGATGATTTTCTGTTAGCATGGGGTCTTTGCCTGGTTTGGGAATTAAAAATATATTTGCTTGTTTAAACTCTTTAGGAAAACGGCGATGTCTGAGGGACGCATTTCAGATGGCAGTTAAAGTGCAGATGCCCTTTAAAGGAAGACTTTTGAGAACTTTATTAGAGATTCCGTCAGGACTGGCAGCTTTTTTTAATTTTTAATGATTTTATTAATTTCATTAGGAGATGTGAATCTGATGGGTGATTCATCAGATTCGGTATTTATAATTGATTCTACTTTTGAATCCACCATTGAGATGAATGACGGATCGGCGTGTTCGTTGTTGAATTGGACTATCAGCGAAGCTGTCGGCCTTATCGACAGAAGAGTACACTACTCCGTTGGGGCCTTGAAGGGGCGATATCCTAATTTTTGGGCGTCTGAGCGATTTGGATAGTTTCCAGAAAGCTGCTCTGTCATTATCTAGAGAAGAGATGAACTCTTGCCAACGCTCGTTACGGAATTCGCTTAGACCATCTCTCACTTAAGCGTGATAATCTATTATAATGCATTTTAACAATAGGATTGCAGTCCTTTTGTCATTCATTACGAATAAGATTCTTCTCCCTAATAAGATCTTAGATTTCTTCGGGGATTCCGTGACAACTTGTGTCATTGGGAATATCAACAGATGTCTCATTGATGCATGATTTTACTATTTCAATTAGATTTGATGTGGCGGTATTTAGACACGCTTCGTCGGGTGTTGCGGTTGACACCGTTATTTTGTCATTTAAAATTTCGTTATGTTTATGCTATTTTATTTTAGTCCTGGTTGGCTTGTCCGGGACTAGACGATTCGATCCTCCTGTTAACGTTAAAAGAACCGGATTATGATTTTTTGATCTCGAGGGCTTCTAAATTGTTGATCACGAGGGCGAGATCAAAAAAGCAGACAATAATAATTTAAACATTTTTAATAACCAAATTAATTTTACCAATAGTCCCATACTTAATTTATTCCGGTAATCCCCCCCCCCCACTTATCCTTCCTGAATAATGTGTCCTCTCCCACTCTATATGTGTCTCTTCCTTTCATTTTGTATCTCTTTCACTCATTGTTTTAATTACTTATGTATATATATATGTGCCTGTATCTAATTATCTTTAGTTAATAATAAGCCCTGACGAAGCTTCGGTGAAGCCTAACCTGTTTGGCGATCGTTATTAATTCAATAAAAGTGGTGTTTTACAAATTGTGTTTTTTCATTTAATATATAATGTCACACCCCAAAGTGTTTGCTTCCTCCGAAAAAACTCTATTAAATAGTTCATGCGACCTGTTTCGTCGGAAGACAGCTTCATATTTACCCTAGCACGTAAAAATGCTGCCAGATAATAACTTTTGATGAGTTAATTCTACTATGATAATAATTCGCGACTACAGTAAGAGTGGAAATTAGTGGAAATTTAGTGAGAGTGTAGTTTACGTGAGGCTTGGGTTGTTCTCAATTAGTGTAAAAAAATGTTGAATTTGCTTCGAGGTTGAGCTAATTAGAGGAAAATACCGATTTTAAAGTGCTTGTACGGGTTTTAATTTTAAATAATGAGCTATGGTATGTAGGGGGTGATTAGTATCAATGCGGCTACTAATGACTTTAAGAGTTTACAGGGAAAACACGACCGAACAAAGGAAGATATATTAAGTGACGATAAAGGCGACAACAATATGAGTAATGCTCAAGTCTAGGGAAATACGCGACAATTTCAGATTTTTTTAAAAGATATTATTATTTCTTTAAATTCGAGAAATGACTACTATGAGAGTTATTTTAATTATGAGAGAACGGAAAACTGTTGTATGATTAACTCTGCATAAAAATATTATCAAAGTACAAGGACAAGATACTCTCACCGAGCTGAAACTTTGGAGCTGTGATGCCTAGAATGGCTGGTCAGCATTAATTTCGTGATCTACAAAAGCCGGTAGAAGAGGAGGTTTTACTCGTCTTTCAAACAGATCCACGGTCTAGGACGCGATATTTGTTCCAAGAAGCACGAAAGTTCAAAGCACTACACTTTAGTCTTTATCGGAGTGTTGGATAACTGATAATGGCGGAAAGAGAGAAACGGCCCAACACCAATAAACGCACTTTGGATGATGACAGATTTTGCGTGAAAAAAAATCACTACGTAAACTCAAGGAGGTATCTTAAAACTATGAAAGTATGAAAACACTTGGCAAGACACAATAATCGCAAGAAATCACTACGGTGGTCGCAGGGAGGTCTGTACTGTACAGTGGTCGGCACAAGAATGAGCGCCCAGCGGTCGCCTATTGCGGAGTATTTATAGGGCGCGATAGAACCGTGTGCATTTTTTGTGGATGAACGCTCGATCCGCCCAGTGTTATCAAAATACCTCTTTGTATAGCATTTTGGGTTCTTATATGTTTAATTTACAAACATCTAAAAGTATGCATTTTATGCAACAGAACTCTCTCGACCGTTTCCGCTCATTTAACTCTCTTCTTCCTACCATTCTTATTAGGATTACAATCAAATATAATTTTTTTTTCTGAGGGTCCCAACCTCGACAGTGTGCGGGAGAATTCTTACAATTACTTAATTCTAGCATTTGTAAACCTAATTTATACACAGCAATTTTAACGGGAGTCCCACCGTTTAATATACGAGTATATATTTGTTTGTGATGAATATAGCGGGACTCTCGTAAACCTAAATTAAATTTTAGGCAGCTTGCGTTTTTAGCGGGACATTTTGCATATCTCCTGGTGCCTTTGATGGGTTTGACCAATCCCGTTCCGTTTTGTTGCTTGAACGGCCGGGAGGGGATACTGAGTATCGTGCCCCGCCTCTGTCAGTCTAGCGAGCGGCGTGGAGGGGATGGTCTGTAAATACGGCGTAAAGTAGTGTAATCTTGGTCATATGAGGTTCATCATTACGTTCGATACAATAATAATTGGCCTATCATTTGGCGACCAACTCGTAATCTCTCATTTATTTACCTATCAGTGTCACTTTTGCAAATTTTTTATATAATTTCTTGCAAAATTAGCACAAAGCTGAAATTACAGTTCGACCGGTATCGTAGTGCTTGTGGAAACGGCCTTTAGGTTACAACCCCAGCCCTGATATTTTCTCCATAGAAATGGTTCTTTTTCTACAATAGTGTCATTATTGCTAGATTTTTTTATGAGTTCTTCTTTACAAGTGTCACTTTTGCCACATTGTTTTTAAGATTTGTGTTTAGCCGTCAAAATCTGTTCATTTATCTAACTGAAACCTCATGAGTTCAGGTGTTATGATATTTGTATGTAAAGTTATGATTCATGTTTATATTTTCTAGGTGAACCCAACTCAATTCAACTTACAACATAATTTCCATTACAATCTATGAAACTTTTCAATATATGTTTGGGTTTCTTTGTTTCATTTTTATTAATAAATTGTTCAGCAAGTAGTTTCCGTAATTTTTTTTAAGGAAATTAACTATTTTTTAGCGCTAAGCAGAATAGTTTCCAGTTATATTTTTTATGCTATAGGGGATCTTATAAATATAAGATTGGTATCAGCAAGTGCCGCTAGCACATAAAACACAGCTTACAATTATTTGAAATAAAATAAATCAAAGCCCCACAGTAGCAATAGGCAGCACGCATACTGGGTAGAGAAGATTATCTCCACATTTATGCACCTCCAACCACAGTTGACATAGGAAGAGGGAGAAATGTTTCCTGACACTTTACACAAAAATTTTACAATACGATATATAGAAATAAGAAAAACATATTAGTGAAATTTTTTTTCAATATGAACTGGCTGGTTAAATAAGTTGGTAGTTAAGATCTTTCATTATTTACAACGTAACTTTATGAGCTATTTTTTTTACCGTAGCACAAAAAGCAATCTATGGAAATGTATGCCAATTGAAATCGTAAATAATGTTTGCATAGAGCAGCTCTAGATGATTCCAGATACGAGGTACGTAAACAAAATAATATTTCTATCGGGAATTTATTTACCATCGATGTTCAATTTGCTTTAAGGATTCATATTGGAGTTTAAATATTGCAAAGTATAACTGTAAGCGGAAAGAATTTTTATATTATCTTTACGGAATATTTTTCGATACTAAAAAGCGTCTCGATATATTTAATGAAATATTTTTTTAACAATGTTAGGAAGAATTGGGTTTCATTTTTATAGAACGTTTTTCTTGGAAGAGCAATATTTTTTGTTTGTGAAGAGTTATTTCAAAAATGCTCTCTGTTATTGTCATTTTGATCAAGTAACATATTCATCGAGTTTACGTAAAAGCTGTAAGCCCCTTTTTGAGTTCATCTATCAATATTCCGTGAATCTATTTTAAAGGATTTTCATCTTTTTCGATTAGTGTTTTAGATCTCGATTTTTAAAAAATAATTAGTTTCTCAGTTAAAATAACAAGTAATGACATTTGTGTTAATTCGCGTGGATATTTTCAAATGTATTTTCACTTCTTTCGAGGGTGAAAAAAACAGTAAAGACGGAGATAGATTCGTTTCTCGTGAAGAAGAGAAACGCGAGAACTTTAATATTTATTCTAACGTTTTCATAAGATTTTAAGATCCTGATATTTACCGTTAAAACTGTAAATAATATTTTAAAACATTGATAAATATATAAAATGTAAATACAATTTATTGCAGTAATTTTATAGAGATGAGTATTTGGAATCCTTGCCGAATAAAATAAAAATGATCGAACTGGTGTGGTGGATGTTATTATTTTGTTTTTGTATTTTTATCTTGATAGATCTGATGTAAAGCTACTAGTAGCAAAAATTAACTATCATCACCCCGAATAATGATTAACGAATCTCAAACAAACTTGAAAACCTTTAAACCAAATATGTACTTTCTTCGAAAGATTGTTATTCACTTCGTGGCGTCATTATTAATAAATTAATAAAATTTACTTTCGAAAAAATATTTGATTCTTAGAAATAGCTATCTTTTGAATTTATTTTCGTATTAATACATTTAATTTAATGTTATAAATATGCATTTTAATAATAATCATCACAATTATTTTATTATTAAGCCTTGTTATTTTCTTGATTTTAGCTAATACTAATAATAGAATAAATTTATTTTTTAATTTAAATTTGTTATTCAATGTTTTAAAATATTTTTTATTAACAATTTTTATTAATTGCTTACCTACTTTTTAATCATTTTTTGTTTATCTGTATAATTAGTCTAATCTAACATTATTGTGTTCTATGGCATTTGTCTAACTAACTAACCATCACTGTTTCCCCGCAGGTGTAGTCAGAAAGGACGGACCACCAAGCAACCCGATCTTGGCATACACTTCTTGCTTCATTCACATTCATACATCGTTTCATACATTCTCTTCTATTATTCCAATTCTGACATGGCCCGACTAAAGTATTTGTTTCACTTGACCATGCATGTTTTCCAACCCTTCTTCGTTCATTCGCTCTACATGCCCAAACCATCTGACCGTCCTTTTCTTAATCTTACTCATTACGCTTAAATCAACCTTGCATTCTTTACGAATCTCAATATTTTTCACACGATCTTACATGGTTTTACCACACATTCACCTCGGAGATCTCAATTCTACGGCATTTAGCTTACTTTTCATACCATGCGTCCTCTGCCAATTCCAGGCATCACTGCCCATACATCGGGGTTGGTATCAGCATTCCATTGTGGACTGCTAGCTTTGATTCTTTGGACAACTTTTTGTCAGCGCCAACCGCGTTCATCATTTGTCTATACTTGACATTATTTTTTTTAGTGTATTGTATGTCCTGATGAGGAAAGCTTCGCTTTCAAAGTATGTTAATTATTTAAAAAGTGGTGTTAACAAAGTAATTTTTATTAATTTATTTATCAATATATATTTTGTTCATTCAGAAATAAACCCACGGAATTTATATAATCAGTAAGGGGTTATTATTATTATTTTAATTATCCCCAAAAATCTGGCCTTGAAAAACTTCCAAGTGCAATCAAACGTAAAATAATATGCTTAATGTTTTATTAATTTCCAATTTATTAGAATAACTTATTGACGCTTATTAAACCGCAATTTAATCATTGAAGAGGATAATATTAGCAAATCTCAATGAAAAATGAAACAGGGAAAGACAGAAAATAAAAAGGTAACGGTCGTAGCTGGGACTCGAACCCACAGTTTTACCGGGACTGGCATCTCTACCCATTAAGCTATTGGGTCTCAATATTATTTAAATTAATATTATTTTTAATATTCAATATTATTTTCCATCATTTATGTCAATCTTATATATATACATATCAATTTAAGAATTATTAATACTATTTTCAATTAACCCCCCTACCCATGAACGTACGTGATACGGCCGCTATATTATCGCCCGCACGCAACAAGTCGTATCCCGTACGTTCAGCTACAAAAAAAACAATACACGAAACCCATAAAACATTCGTATGCTTGAAGTTTGTTCCTACGCTATCTCATTTATTATTTCGTGGTCAGTCGAAGCTAAGGGATGTGTTCCGGCATTTTCGTCTCTCTCATACAAGTTGTCATATTGTAAACACATATTGTTATTGCGAAATCTAATGATTTTTTTTCTTCTTATTTACTTTTTGAATAATAACCCAAACGAGCGGTGGTTAATTCCCACATTTTTGGCTGCAACCTTTTTTAGTGATTGCAAAGCTCTATCCGAGTATATGTGTAACCTAGAGAGCGTCTCGGATATACCTATCCGATTTTTATTTATGTGTGACATATAAAGTCTAGAATAAATACTCAATTTAGTGGAATGACTTATCGAAGCTTATAAACCTCATTGTAATATTTAACTATTGAAGAAGATAATATTAACACATCTCTATGAAACATGAAATAGAAAAAGGAACAGAAAACAAAACGGTAACGGTCTCAACTGGAAGTCGAACCCAGATCCCATAGTCTTATCAAAATAGTGTTAGAAGTTTGAAACGAGATTTATCGTAACTTAAAAAAAAAAGATTTTTTGGATTTGGACCAATTTAGAATCACACTCCCTTATAATATCGATAATGTCTATAAAAGTACATCACTACGTTTTGTAACCAGAATTATGTCAGACCTAGTTGTGTTATATATAATCATTAACAACCTAATCGACAGCCCCGTCATCCTCACCACTATTAAAGTAAATGTACTGACGAGGAACACAAGACAAACTGTAACATTTTTCTGTAACACCTACGCAACCAACTATCAGTCTCATTCATAAACCAATAGGATGCATGATCTGGTCAACGAATTGATATATTTACTGACTCCATTTATACAGTAAAGTCATCTATACCAGCACTTTTATGGATACTAGAATATGTGGTATTGTTGCTTGGATATTATAGCGTTAATGATTAGTGTTATAATATTGTTTTAGTTTTCTACTACGTTTTAAAAAAAAAATGTTCATTACAAGGAAGACGTGGCATGTTGATCAAGTGAATCAAATAATTGGGTCGGGCCATGTCAAAAGTCGGAATAACAGAAGAGAATGTATGAGACGTTGTATGAAAGTGAATGAAGCAAGAAGTGTATGCCAAGATCGAGTTGTTTGGCGGTCCGTCCTCTCTGCCTACCCCTGCGGAGAAATGGCGTGATGGTTAGTTAGTTAGTTAGTTAGTTGTTCATTACTTAGCTCTTTATATAATGTTTAAAAATCCATATAAAAGTCACGCCACAATAGGCATATAATAAAATAAATAAATTATTATTTTGAATCGTTAGTATGTCCTCCACTTTTTTTTCTAAATTTAATGCAAATCAAATTTAATAATAACATTATTAAATTTGATTTACATTAAATTTAAAAAAAATGGAGTTCTACGAATTAAACACAAAAACAATTAATAATATCCCTCCACATTTTTTCTTCAAACATAATATTTATACTCGTATATCAGTTTTTTTACAGCCTAAAAACGCGTTAAATTCAAATTTGTGACAGGATCTGCTAATTGTCATTTCTGGGACAAGGATTCATTATATCTAGCAGGGCTAGCCCGTAGAAATATATTTTTTCGACGGTGGAATCCGGTTCCTAGTCATTGCACATTACGTGTCCGATAGTTTAATTTTATTTCTCTAAATAACGTATGGTTTTGGTTGTGTAAGCTGACATTTCTATCTATTGATTTTAGTACCTCTTCCTACCGCAAAAGTCTCCTACCCAGTATGGGCTGAGGACCTCGACCTTTGATTTTATTTATTCCGGCGTCGAGACGGTGCAAATCATATTCGGTTTTGTGTTTGATGGAAAGTACGTTTGTAATAAAAAAGGTTTTATCGGAATCCGGCAAGAAAATAACATACTTTGGATGAGTATGGACGGTGGGCATGGTGATATGCATGAGGGTTCATAATTTTTTGGTATTAGGCCATTTTGTAGAAAAGTAGTTCCTCTCTCGGTAAAGTGATAACCACGTTGGGATAAGTATTGTGAAATAAACATTCAACTTTCGTATTCAGCGGTGTAAATCCCCGTCCCCAAGTAAATCTTGGAATTAACAAGCATGTTTATCGCAGCA